>QUSF01000239.1:0-63888 GCA_003676055.1 Chloebia gouldiae | reverse complement strand
GGGAGGGAAGAAAGGAAAAGGAGCAAGGAGAGGAAGGACAAGGAGAAGATAGGATTTGCCTCCATGCCAGAGGGAAGGGGAAGGAGATCCCCCCAGTCCATGCCTGGCAGAACGGCGTTGGCAGAGGGGTTGTCCTAGAGCTGGGGGCCATATTGGGCTGGGAGATAGAGCAGGAGAGGGGGGAAAGGGGCAGTGACTTCCTCTTCAGCTGCCTGGGTGTCCTGGAGCATCTTCCTCACTGCCTTCTCCCCCTCCATTTGGCCAAGCCTTGGGAATAAGAAGTCTGGTTTTGAAGGAAAAACAAGGGGTGAGCACATTGGCCTGGGGGTTCCTCCTGCCTGAGTCCATCTCTAGAAGTCACCAGGTATCTTGTGTCCATGAAAACCTCCAAAACATCAAGACTCGGAGGAAAAAAATCCCTCCCTGGGGTTCCCCCTTGTGGATGCTGCAAGTCCTGCATATGTACCAGAGGACGTTCCTCTTCTGCAGAATCTGTGCCTGCTCCAGGTTTCCCAGGGATCCCCCCACGCTGGGGTTCTGGGAGTCTCCCTTCTCTGGGCTAATGAGGGTCCCATGGGTACCCCCTCTCTGGGGTTGCGCTAAGGGATGTCGAGGGTTTTGGGGTCCCAGGGGTCCCTCCTCCTCTGACTCTGCTCCGAGGTGCCGGGAGTCTAGGGGGTTCCCTCTCTGTGGGGTTCCCACTTCGGTGTCCCAGGGTGTCCCCCCCTCCAGGCTCATCCCTTCTCTGGGCTGCTCCTTCTCCAGGCTCCCCTCACTCACGGCTGTCGGGGTCCCCCCTCTCCAGGCCCCCATTTCAGGGTCAGGGACTCCCGGGGCTCCCCTCTTTTCACTTTCCCCCTCTCAAAGCTGCTCCACTCCCCTTTCCGCTGCCGGTACCGGGCCATCGCCACGTGGTTCCGGGGACCTCCATCCCCCACCCACCTGGCAGCCGCACCGGGACATCCCCAAAAAACCCACCTCCCAGGATCCCCGCAGTATCCACCCAAAGGGAATTTCGTGTCAGCTTTGGACTCCTACAAGATCCAAACATCGCTCCGCCCGCCCCGCCCCCCCCCCCAAAAAAAAAAAAAAAAAAAAAAGAAAATAAACAGAAACCCCTAAAGATACTTTGGGTGAGCTTCAAATATTCCTCCCTCCTTAAAAAAAAAACCCTGCCGGGACCGCCCAAGATATTCGGAGCGAGGTCCCCCTCCCCGGTCACCTGCGGGATGCGGGGTGGGGGGCGATGCTACTGGCGCGAAGGGGCTGCAGATCCAGAGAGCGATGGACGCACGTGGTGCCTCCTCCGGCTGCTCCTCTTCTTGCTCCTGCTCCTCCTCTACCCCTCCTCTTCCTCCCGCTCCTCCTCCTCCTTCTACTCCATCCATCGGCTTCAGGCGAGGAGCTCTCGGGTGAGCGGGGCTTGGACGGGACCCGGTAGAAAGGGGTGGGAGAGGGGGATAGGGGTAGGTGGACAGGGGGAAGGGGTTCTCAGTGAGGGGCTCCCAGTTAACTTCAGGACCCCAATTCCCGTCCCTGCCCTCCCAGCCCCTCCCGGTGCTGTGGGGGCCGGGCCGTGCCCTAGTGCCGGCTTAGGGAGTGCTCCAGGCTGACCTGCTCTACCGGGCAGCTGCAGGTGACCCCGTGCCGAGGAGGGGGGGGGGTTTCCAGCAACACCACAAGTTGGTGGGTCCAGTCCCCGCTGGGGACCACGTCGGTGGCCACTACAGAGAGCTTCTGCTGGCCCTGGAACCACCTTAGCTGGATGTGGGCAGGGTAGAGCAGAAAAGGCGGCCAAGGTCGAGCTGGGAGCTCGAGGGCCCCAGTGACATAGATTCGCTGGGATGGGCAGAGAGCTTGGGGACCCCCACCAGTGTGAATCTGTGACGACCCCCACCCCAAGCTGCAGGAAATTGCTCAATGGAACAAGTACTGCTAGACAGGGAACCACGCTTCTTCAATCCCAACTGCACCTTTCCCTTCCCTCTCCCCCCATTTCTTGTTCCCCAAATCTACAGACCTCTTCCAACACAATTTGGATTTTCCAGCCCCTTGCCGCACTCTTTGGAGGTCCCTCTATTCCCCCATTCTCTTGCCCCTTCCCAACCATCCCATAAATCCCCAACCCCCTCTCCCGTGCTTGGGTTTGGGGGTTCCAGGCCCTTCCTGCTCAGTCAAATCTCTTTCTCTCAATTCAGACCCCTCCTGGCTGCTTTTTCCTGGGAGGAATCCCTGAGTTTTGGGACTTCTCTGTGCAGTTTTGGAGGGGGACATCTCTGTCTGTCTTTTCCCTCCCTGTTGTGGCCCCTCAGCTGCACCCAACACCCTGGAGGTGCTGGGCTTTCCCTCCTGGGGACAAGGACATTCATCCCCTTCCAGGAGCCCAATGCCTGGCTGGGGCTCCAGGTCAGGGGTCCTTGAGCAGCTGCCCCAGAAGCTCCGCCAGGGTCTCCCAGAGCAGCCAGAGCCGCTTGGCCTGGGCTCCCCAAAGGCCTCAGCAAGGCCCAAGTCCCTCCCAGGAACCCTCAACTCCCACAAACCCAGCATCCCCCACATCCCCCGCAAGTTCCCCCCATGGCACCGGCCATGGCCGTGTCCCCATGTCACTGGCCATATCCCACCATGTCCTCACCCATGGCTGTCTCCCCACCATGTTTCCATCCCTGTCATTGTCCCCCACATCTCCATCCATGCCTGTGTCCCATGGTAAAAGGATGAGATTTGCTGTAGAAGATAAGAGAAGAAACAGCATTCGTTTAACCCATGGTCTGCCAGGGAACCACAAAAGGGTGTCCCATTCCCATCCTTTCCAAGTTTGGCCAGAACATGAGCTGCTTTCTTATTTCCTTTGTTATCTTTTTCTCCACTTTTCCTTTGCAAGCAATCTCTTTGCAAGCAACAGTTTCAGTCATTTCATTTTCCACATTTTTCTGCTGACAGGTAATCTGATCCCATCCCCTGGTGCGATGTTGTGTTCCTCATTTCAGTGGATTGGTCAGCAGGAAGGTCAGGAGCTGGATTTGTCTGGTTAGTTATTATTTTGAGGACCTCTTGTAATCTAATGTTGCCATTGAAATGATAAATTGGTTCTCTGTCTCCTGATATTAATTCGTTTGGGTTCCCAGGGGCTGGTCCATGGTATTGTAGGATTTTTCCTGGTAGCCGTTCATCTTTTCCCCATTTCTGGGTGCTGCCTCCAGCCAGGGCTGCATCAGTTGACCGCTTTTCTCTAATTAAATCATCAAATGCTTGGATTCCAGCTGATTTCTCTGAACATTTGGTAGCAAAAAATCTCCAGTGCTCTAATACATCCTGTATAGCATAGGCAGTGACAGCACATGTTGGAGTGGGCAGAGGGATGATTCCCCCGCACTTACTTTAGTTTTCATGACATTCTTTATTTGCTGTTTCCCTTTGCATCTTTAAGAAATTTCTGTTGCAGAGTCAGATATCCTGACCATGGGCTCTGCCTTTAGCTGTGCAAGCAGGCAGAGCTTGGGGTGAGGGGCAGAGGGAATGAGCCCAATTCCTCCCCCAGGCAAGAAGACCCAGGAACATTGTTCCCACTTTGCCCCAGCAGTGTTAATTTGCATGCCTAAAGCTCCTCTCCTGGCTGCCTGGAAGGAATCTTCTGTGATTCACATGTGGCCAAAAGTGACTTTTTTTTTTTTTAACAATAAAATATTAGCTTTTTACCAGTTTAAAGGTCACCTTTAAAGCTCTTCTGGTTCTTAAAAATGAAGCCTAAAGGTGAATATTGAAGAACCCAAAAGGTGAATATTGAAGAACCAAAATTTCGCCATCAGAACAGCTATGCACACACATATACAAAAAAATCCAAAGCAATAAAGATTTTTTTCTACTTCTTCTCCTACATCTAAAAACTGACTCTCACACCACTGGCCCAACACCCCTAGTCTAACTGGCACTATAAAAGTGGGATTATCACGAAAAAAAAAAATTCTAATTGTGTAATCTTGTCACCGAAACCGCAAGAAGAACCAAAATTCTTCTACAACATTTCTAGTGTTAGAGTCAAGGCATTACATGATTCTGGCCAGGATCTGCAACAGAACTAATTTCATCCATTCATAGCCCAAGCTGTGCAGAGAAAAACATTCCATGACATGTGAGTTTTACTAGATTTATCCTTTAACTTTTTACAGTCCAAAATCTATTGAAATTGTTTATTGTTCATTGCTTACAAGTTGCAGAGTTCTTATTTAGTATTTGGTTTCCTATTAGACCCAGATTTCTTCACCTCTGATGTTAATTAGGTTCACAATTAGGTCCGGATTTCCTTCTCAGCCTTTTCCAGACCAGGTGTCTCCAGCTCTGCTGGGGGCAGTCTGGGGTAGGTGTTGGTTGCTGTTTGCTGCTGGGCGTTGATGTTTTGTTACTAGTTCTTATCTTTGTGGGTATCTTGTGGGCTATTCCCAGTCTGTTGAGATGTTAAACTCATCTCCATTGAGTGCTGTAACAAAAAGACACCTTTAAAATTTCTTTCACCAAGGCAAAGGAAAACAAGAATGAGTAGAGAAATAAGATTTTTAAAAAATTTGAACTTAATATATTTTGCAGCAATGTAATGGCAGGCGGTGCAGTATGTGAGTGTCAGTGAGAGCCAGAGTGGGATTGTCCCGTTGTCTCCCCAGCAGCTGTGGCAGTGCAGGCCCAGAGAGCGCTGAAGCTGCAGCAGTGGCAGCAGGGGTTGGCCCCGGTGGCTGGAGCTGCCAAAGGAGGGTGCCCAGGGGGAGGATTTCAGCAGAGGATGTGTGGGCAGGCCCAGGGCCTTGCCCCGCTGTGGAGCCCTGGCTGCTGCTGCGCTGCCTTCAGTGCCGGCTCAGTGGGGGCCTCCCATCCTCCTGCTGCAGGCGGGAAGTGCAAATCTCCGGGGCTTCAGAGACCTGGAGCCGAGGCTGAGGGGTCCCCCCGTGTTCAGCTGTGCTGGCGGCTGTTTCTGGCCCCAGGACCACTTGGCATGGGCCACTTGGCCACCAGTGGTGCTGCTTTGCACTCCTTGGGCAGGAGCCGATGTCCTGCTTGGATGTTGGCAACAGCAAAGTGCCAAGGTGGGTGTGTCTCCTCAGTCTCTCCCAGGCTGGGTCTGGAGCTCTGTCACTTGAATGCAGTCCTGGGTTTCTTCCCAGCCCCTCTCCGGGCTGTTCAAACAGGAGTCTGGGTTAAACTCTTCTCCTATCCTCAGTTCTGAATCTTCCTGTGCCACTGAACAAGTTTCATACTGTAATAACCGAGCACTGCTCACCCATTTAGAGGCTCATTTGGTTATCAAAGCTTTAACTTGATGCCAGACTTGAACTATAGGAGATGCTCCTGCTGTCAGTTTTCAGGCCTCAGTTCCCATGACAGCTGTGGCTGTACAATTCTGCAGACAATGAGGCCACTCTGGCCACTGGGTTAAACATTTTAGCAGAAGAATTCCTTTGGCATGGTCTTGTTTAATATCCACATACAATTCAAATTTTTTTTCCTGTCTAGGAGGGCCAGGGCAGCAGCCTCAGTTTATCTGCTTTTAAACACTAGAAAATTCTGTTTTTCTCCTCATGTCCAGCCATCCATTTTCTTGACTGGCAGGTTAGGAGTGCTGTAGGGAGACATCCCTGGCTCCAAAAGCCCTGCCTTTAAAAGGGACTCAATACCAGGCTGTGAGCCCTTCCTTCCCTCCCCTGGAACAGGGTATAGCTTTTAGACACCACTTGTCCTGATTGCTTCAAAGTAATTTGGAGAGGCTCCATATCAAATTTTCCCTCTTTCCCTGGGGCTGCCTACACTTCTGTGTTCACTTCGGCACAGGCCTTGCCACTTATGTGACTCAAAGGTACAGCATTAGCCTCTGCTTTACCTTTTATAATATAAATTTCTATTTTCACATTAGCCATCAAATCCCTTCCCAGGTAAATAATAATCACAATTAGGAGGAAGTAGAAATCCATGCATTTCAAATCTATCTTCCACATCTATTAATAGTGGTTGAAGAATACACACCTGCTCATTTTTCCCACTTACCCCCTGAATGATCAAACAACGTCTTGACAATTTTCCCTCATTACATCTGAGATTCAACAGAGATCAAGAGGCCCCTGCATCCATCAGGAGAGGCCTCCCCTCGATTCAGACCCACCCTGAATGTTCTCAAGGGCTCCAGTGTGGTGCCCTGATGGGATGGGAGCTCTGACAGCCCTGACAATCCATGTCCACCCAGGGGTTGACTTGCTCCTCCTGAGGGTGCTGCTGTCTGTGCTTCCAGTGCCCTTGTGGCCTGCAGCTGGAGCCCTGACTCCTAGCCAGGGGCTGTTTGGGTGGGCTCTGCCCTGGCCAGGAGAGCAATGCCTCTGCCCAGTGCTTGTGGTCAACCCCGTCCCCTGGGTGCTGGGGCCCCCTTGGGCCCTGGGGTTGATCCCTCAGGGCTGTAGGAACTCTGCCATGGCCTTTGCCTTCAGTTTGGCCTTTTGCTCATCCCTTGTTGCCTTCAGCTGCTGTGCCTTTGTGCCCAAGTGCTGCAGGGCCTTATTCTGCCACTCCTGCAGCCCCGGTCACTGTCTGTGTGTGCTCATCCTCTGAGGGCTGCTGAGCTTTCTGCAAAAGCTTTCCTTTCTCCAGCGACCCAAAGCAAATCCTTAACAGAAAATCCTGATCCTTCCATGTGCAGTCTGCACTTCCCAGATGTTCCTTTGTTTTCCTCCTTGTGCTCAGGGTCCCCTCCAGAGCCGTATGCCAGAGCCGGTGCCTGTCCTGCCGCAGTGTCCAAAGGCGGCCCCCCCGGCGGGCAGGGCTGGCAGCTCCACGGGGCCGGGCAGCAGCCGGGGCGTCCCGCAGCCTCCTGGGGGCCGGGGGCCGCTGCCTGCCCTGCCCGGGGCTGGAGGGGTCAGGCAGCGCCCGGCGCTGAGCCCCGGCTGCCCCACAGCCCCGGCCCAGCCCCGCAGCTCCCCACAGGCCCCAGCCCGTGCTCCCGGTCCCGCAGCTCTGCGCCCGGTGCTGCCGCTGCCCACCACAGAGAAACCCCCTGACAGCCCGACCTCCTTCTTTTCCTCTCCTGGAAACTGGGGGTAGAAAGGACTTGCAGCTGGCCTATTCTTAGTATAAGATGGAGGAAGGTGCTGTAAAAAATCCCAATCCTTAATATTTTTATCTTCCTTTTTTTTACATCTTTTTTTTTCTTCTCATACAGATTCCTCCTGCCGCTTCTTGCCTTAACCTTATTCCTTCACACTCCCCTTCACCCAATCCCTTCCCAGCACACCAACACCATCCATCCCCTGTTCTCTAAATCTCTTCTTCCACTTCCCTTATTGCCTCCCTGGGTGTCCATATCCTTAATTGCCTCTGGGGGAATGTGCAAACTACCTCAACATTCTCCCCTTTTGTAAAAAATACTATATTCATGTCTCTGTTAAATCTTTGTTCTTCACAAAGTTCAGGAATTTAGCTGGACTTTAGCTGAGCAGCAGTTCCTGTTGATTAATAACATTTTCCGAAATTGCTGGTTTCTGCTGTCACTTCCTTATCTACAAGCTCCTTGCCCTATCACAGAGGATATTCACACCACCTGTTTGTACGGACACTTCCATCTTACTCCTTTCAACATGACAGGAAAGAGGGGGAGAAGCCATAAAAGGGCATTTAGAACACCTAGATGGAGTGAAAGAGGGCGCTGGGTCACCCCCAAATTGAGCCGGAGGGGAGCTGGGATTTAGAGGGAGTGATGGAAAAGGGATGTGAGAGGTGGATAACAGGAGGAGGGACAACAGGCAAGAGGTTCTCATGGTGGTCCCTTTGTGTCCCTATCATTCAATCCCTGGAGCAATTCCCCAGTGCTGTGGGAAGGGATGAATCCGCATTGGGGGGATCCCCAAATGACCTTGTGGGGGCTTCTGGGGCTGTTCTCCCCACCCAGTAGCTGGTGCTGTGGCGGCCATGGGGCAGAAGGGGGTGGGAAAGGGGCATCCAGTGTGGTCAAGGAGAAGGAGGAGGAGCAGGAAGAGGAGCAGAAGGAGAAGCACAAGTTTCCATCCTGCTGGTGTAGCAGGGAGTCTTCCAGAGGAGTTCTTCTAGGGAGAATGTTTGGAGTTTTCAGATTCCAGAACAGAGACCCAAATACCTTTGTGGTCCTTGGGAGGGTTTGGTTTTTGAGGGCATATTTGGATCTTGCAAGACCTCAAAGCTGAGTCTCAAATCACCCTTTGGGGGATATTTGGGGGTCCTCATGGCAATCACCAGGTACTGGTGGTGGGAGGATCAGTCTTGGGGACTCCCCCAGAAGAACAGTGGAGTGGAACCCCCAGACCCCTGGAATGGGAAAAGGTCAGAGGGGTGATTCCAGAATTGCATGAAACCTGGCAGTCTGAAGTGGGGAGGGAAGAGCCTGGAGTGTGGGGACCCCTGTAATCCTGGAACAGAGAGTCAGGGACCACTGGGAAAACCCATGGTTATCTGTAAGCAAGACCCCAGAGAGGGGGAACCCCAGGAGCCACGGGACCCCTATCAGCTCAAGGAAGAGAAACCACCAAACCCCAGACTGGAGAGACAAGAGAGGTGGATCTCCTATGAGGGTTATTTTGGGAGCTGAATCTTGGTGTGTCACAGATTTTTTTTGGGGACTCCTGAAGATTTCCAGTGATGGACTTCTACAGGAGGAACCCTCAGCCCAAGGCTCTCACCCCTTGTTTTTTCCCCAAACCAGGATTTGTCATTGCCAAGCCTTGGGTGGATGGAGGAAAAACCCCAGAGGTTCCTCACAAGGAGGGTCTGCAAACCCTGCCCAGGGAGCTGCGGGGAGGAAAGATACGCCCTGTGCCAGGAAGGTGGCCAGAGATCCGGCCAGAGCTCTGAGCTGGTGGAGAAGAAGCCTAAGGCTGGCGAGAAGGCGCACAAGTGCTTGGAATGTGGGAAGGGCTTCAGGTACAGCTCCCATCTGAGGGAGCACCAGGTGATCCACATGGGGGAAAAGCCCTACAAGTGTGGGGAATGTGGGAAGGGCTTCAGCAAGAGCTCTAACCTCATCAGCCACAGCAAGATCCACACTGGGGAACGGCCCCACACCTGCTTGGAATGTGGGAAGAGCTTCAGGCGGAACTCCAGCCTGAGGGAACACCAGATGCTGCACACCGGGGAGAGGCCCTTCCAGTGTACCGAGTGTGGGAAGCGATTTCTGAGGTCATCCCGTCTCCTCCTGCATCAGCGCATTCACACAGAGGAGAGGCCCTTCCGCTGCCCCGACTGCGGGAAGGGCTTCAAGCACAACTCCAGCCTCCTCCTGAACTGGCGCCTCCACACTGGGGAGAGGCCCTACGAGTGCTCCAAATGCAGGAAGAGCTTCGTGCGCTGCTCCAGCTCCACCCGCCAAGAAGAATCCATGTTGGATGATCCTCAGTAACCCCTGTTGGGAAGAGCCCCAGTGATCCCTGTTCTGGGTGATCCACGTTGGATGTGTGGAAGGTGTTGGAGGGATTTCTTTCCCTTCTCCTTGTCCTGCTGTGATTTGGCTGGTAATAAATTCACTCCCTGTTCCCAGGCTGAGTCTGTTATACCCATGCCAGTGCTCAGGGCAGGATCTCTCCCATTCCTTCTCAGCTCCTAGGCCTTTTAATGTATTTCCTCTCCCTGTGCAGTTGCAGAGGGCAGGGATGGAGCAGTTTTGGTGCCTACTTGCATCCAGGCAGGACCAGCCCAGCTTCGGGAGTTCTGAGGGTCTTGTAGGGCTCCCCCATTTGTGGGACATCCCTGCTGGAGGAGGGTGTCCCCCGTTGCTGCAGCCCCAGCCCTCAGGCAGTGTTCAGCCAAGCAGAGAACACCCTCACCTGGGGCCTCATTTCTGGGCACACCTGAGTCCCTGAACACCTCCATCCCATTCTGGGGTGCATCTGAGTTCTTGGATATCTGGGACCCCATTTTTTGGGATGTATTTGGTTTGCACAGACTGGTTGTGGTAGTGGGGTGGGCTCTGAGATAAGCTGCTGGAAGCATCCTCAGTGTCCAGCAGAGCCAATCCCTGGTGGTTCTAAAGATGGAGGTGCTGGATGCAGAGATCCCCAGGGTGCAGAGATCCCCCCCCCCCCCACAGCCCCTGGAGCAGCCCCCTGGCACAGAGATGCCTGAGAGGAGGCTGTGACCTCATGGGAGTCCCATGGCCAGAGGGGCTCCCCGTGGAGCCAGCTCTACTGGCAGCACTGACCCTGTGGCAGAGTGACCCCTGGGACTGCAGCAGTGTGAGGGGGCTGTTGGCTGTGGGATGGATTCACAGATCATAGCAGTGCCACCACAGTCCATCCTAGTGTCCACAAACTCCCTCCCAGTCCTTCTCATTTCACTCTGAGACCTCCATCCTCTCTCCCAGTGCCCCCCATTCCATTCCACTCGCTCTCAGTGCTCCTGCAGTCCTCACAGTGCACTCCCAGTCCCTCTCAATGCCACACCAGCCCTCTCCTGTCTCTCCCAGTGCCCTCTCCCACTGATCCCAGCATGTCCCCACTCTCTCCTTAGTGTTCCCCAGTGTGTCCATCTCGCTGGAACCCTCGAGCTCCTAGCTTGGTCCTGGCTGCCTACTCTGCTCCGTGATGGATTTCTACCCTGCCCACACCCAGCTGAGATGGTTCCAGGGCCAGCAGGAGATCTCAGGGCACGTGGTGGCCACCAACATGGTCCCCAACGGGGACTGGACCCACCAGCTCCTGGTGCTGCTGGAAACCCCCCCACTCCCAGTGGGGGTCACCTGCAGCTGGCAGGTGGAGCACATCAGCCTGGAGCACCCCTGAGCCAGCACTGGGGCACAGCCGGGTCCCCACAGCACCGGGGACAGAGAGGGAGGCACTGGTGCATGCTGGGAGGGGGATTGGGTTCTGCTGGTAGATATTTGAGATAGCCTGGCTTAAACTGGGAGAGGGGCTTGGGGGTGTGGTAGGGCTCAGAAGGAGCTTAAAGGATGTTGGGGAGGGTGGGATGGGGTTCTGGGGGTCCTGGTAAGAATTGGGAGGGAGTTTGGAGGTGCTGGATGTAACTGGGAAGGATTTGAGTGAGCCTGGAGGGACTGGAATGAGATATGGGATGCAAAAGTGGGGGTTGGAATGAGAGTATTTATGCAGGGAAGAGACTGGGAGGGGTCTTGTTGAGTCCTTGTGGGGCTGGAAAGGGACTGGGAGAGGGTTTGGGGGTTTTGGGACAGGGAGAGGCAACTGGGAGGGTGCTTGGAGGGGCTTGGGGTGTCTGTGAGAGATTTTGGGGGATCCTGACCCCTGCGGACCCCCCAGATATTCTGCCGGATGTTGCCCGCAGCAAGATGCTGACGGGTATCAAGGGTTCCGTGTTGGGCTTCATCTTCCTGACCCTGGGGCTCGGCTTCTACCTGTAAGAGAAGGTCAGGGGGGTCATGGGGGTTGTGTCCCCCTCCCCCAGGGTGTGTATGCTCCCACCGGGGCCCCCATGCCGGTGTCACCCCCTTTTCTCTGACCACAGAGCTCCTGAGCCGCCAGCGGCTGCAGCTGCTCCCCATGGCCTCGGGCCCGACTGGGACCCCCCGCTCCATTCCCACACTGATTTTGGGGGGGTCGTGTGTCCCCCCAGCCCTGCTGTCACTCTGCCCCTGCCCTCCTACCCCCAGTGTTCCCAGTAAAGCTTCCCAGTTAAACCCGGTCCAGTTTATGGGGAGCATTGGGGAGGGACTTGGGGGGGCCCCGCGGGGGCACCGAGACTGGGGGGCGGTGGGAAGCTGGCCCTGGGATGGATCCGGAATGGGAGCCCCCGTGTGTCCCCCTACTCTCAGAGGGCCTTGAGAGGCACCTGAACTCAAGCAGGGAAACAAGCGAACCCCAAAAGGCGCCAGGACTCTCACATAACCTGCCAGGGGAATTTGGGGATGAGATGCGTGGGGTCGCCCAAGCCTGACCCAGAGCGCGGTGCTGTCCCAGCCTGACCTGCCCCGGCTCTGTCCCGGCTCCTCCCACGGGAATGGACGGCCTTGGGAAAAGGAGGGGCCAAGGGTGCACACTAGGCCCGGGGGGATCAGAGGAAGGGATTGAGGAGGAGGAGGGGTGCAGAGGAAGGAGTGGGAGAAAGGCTGGAGAGAAGAGGAAAGGAAGGCAGGATTGGGAAGGAGAGGAAGCGGCAGGAGCGATGGAAGAGGAGATGGGGTAGGAGGAGTGAGAGGAAGAGGAGGGAAAGAGGAAGAGCTGTAGGAGAAAGAAGAATAGCAGCAGGGGAAGTGCGGTCTCTGCCATCTCTGTCCGATGCAGGGTGGGAGCATCGCCCAGGCCCCTCCCTCTGTGGCAGGTGAGCGGGGAGGGGGAGGTCGCCCCAAACTTCTCGGGAGATCCCCGAGCAGGTTTTTCCTTGGTGGTTGTTTGGAGCTGGCAGCTTCCAGGTTCGAGTCCCTAATATCTTTAAGGGCCCCTGGGAGAGTTTAATTTTGGTGTGGGAGGGATGTTCGAATCTTGCAGGACCCTAAATTTGAGCCGCAAATGCTTTTTTGGAGGATGTTTTGGGGTGTCTAGGTGGCGACCGGCCAGTGCCAGGGTGGAAAGGTGACATCAGTCTTGGGGCTCACCCAGGAGAGCGGTGGAGGGGAATGCCGGGAGCCCCGGGATGGGATGAAGGGGTGATCCCGTAGCTGGGGAACCCCTAGCAGCCTGGAGAGGGGGAGAACCTGGATAAGGGGGATCTCTGGGATCCCTGGCACGCTGGACCAGAGAGTGAGGGGAGAGGGGACCTCTGGGACTCCCAAAACCCCCTGGACCATGCCTAAGCGGGACCACAGAGAGGAGGAAACCCCAGGAGCCATGGGACCCCAATAAGGCCAGGAAAAGGAGGCTTCCCAGAACACTCTCAGAGTGGAGAGATCAGAGACAAGTGACCACCTGGAAGGGCTTTTTGGGCTGAATTGTTGTAGTTTGGAGTTTTTATGGACACAAAACCCACGGAGACTTCCAGACCTGGAACTGAGCAGGAGGAACTCCCAACTAAACGAGCTCACCACTTGTTTTTTCTCCCAAACCAGGATTTGTCATTCCCAAGCCATGGCCAGATGGAGGAGGAGGAAAAGCCACAGAGATCCCACACAAGGAGGGGGCTGCAAACCCAGCCGAGGGAGCTGCAGGGAGGAAAGACCCACGCTGAGCCAGGAAGACATCAAGAGGTCCAGACGGAGCTTGGAGGTGGTAGAGGAAAGTCATGAAGTGGAGAAGTCGCACAAGTGCTTGGAATGTGGGAAGGGTTTCAGTTACAGCTCTGACCTGATCCAACACCAAGTGATCTGCACTGGGGAACAGCCCTACAGGTGTGGGGAGTGTGGGAAGAGCTTCAGCCAGAGCTCCAGCCTGATTGAGCACCAGGTGATCCACACTATGGAATGGCACTACAAGTGTTGAGAGTGTGCAAAGACCATCATGTGGAGCTCTGACCTCATCAAGCCCACACACAGAGTCGAAAAACCCTATGGGTGTGGGGAATCTGGGAAGAGCTTCAACAGGAGCAAGCTCCTGATCAATCACCAGAATATGCACACCGGGGAGAGGCCCTACAAGTGTTCTGAGTGTGGGAAGAGGTTTCAGACCAGTTCCCATCTCCTCCTACATGAGCGGATTCACACAGAGGAGAGGCCCTTCAGCTGCCCCGACTGCGGGAAGGGCTTCAAGCTAAACTCATACTTCGTCATCCACCAGCGCATCCACACTGGGGAGAGGATCTACAAGTGGGGGAAGTGTGGGAAGAGCTTCTTCAGCAGCTCCAACTTGACCAAACACCAACAGAGGCACCACTGAAGGAGTGCCCCAAGTGCAGGAAGAGTTTGGTGTGCTGCTCCAGCTCCATCCGCCCTGGGAGGATCCATGTTGGATGATCCTCAGTAACCCTCGTTGGGCAGAGCCGTGATGATCCATGGTCCTGGTGATCCATGTTGGGAAGACACCTGGCTGGGGAGCTCCACATCTTCCTGGCTCCCCATGGACACCTGGATGAACGCAGGGAGAGAAGAATCCCTGCTGCTGCTCCTGTCACTGCTCCTCCT
Source organism: Chloebia gouldiae (assembly GCA_003676055.1). Classification (NCBI taxonomy): domain Eukaryota; kingdom Metazoa; phylum Chordata; class Aves; order Passeriformes; family Passeridae; genus Chloebia; species Chloebia gouldiae. The sequence goes on along the minus strand of QUSF01000239.1, from coordinate 49,874 downwards.
CTTCATCTCTCCTTCCTCCTCCTCCCTGACCCTCTCCCCTGGCTCCTCCTCCATCACTCTCCTCCTCATCACCTTCTTTATCCCTCCTCCCCCCAGGCCCAATGACCACCCTTGGCCCACCTTTTCAGTTGGGGTGGGGCAGCGTTGGGCTCTGAGCCCAGCCTGGGCACCACCCATGGGCCCCCTCCCTAAATTTCCCTGGTGGCTTTGGGGGGTTTCAGCACCTTCTGGGGTTCAGAGTGCCGTGCTTGGGTTCAAGTACCTCTCAAGGGCCCCCCAGAGTGGGGGGAGACACTGGGGCCGCTATTCCCAATCCATCTCGGGGCCAGTTTCCCACTTCCCTCCCCAGTCTCGATGCCCCCACAGGGTCCCCCCCAAGTCCCTCCCCACTGCCCCCCATAAACTGGACTGGGTTTAACTGGGAAGCTTTACTGGGAACACTGGGAGTAGGAGGGCAGGGGCAGAGTGACAGCAGGGCTGGGGGGACACACGACCCCCCCCCAGAATCAGCACGGGGATGGAGCGGGGGGGTCCCAGCCGGGCCTGAGGCCACGGGGAGCAGCTGCACCCGATGGTGGCTCAGGAGCTCTGTGGGCAGAGGAAAGGGGGTGACACCGGGCTGGGGGCCCCAGGGGGAGCACACACACACTGGGGGACGGGGGACACGACCCCTGGGACCCCCTTGACCTTTTGCAGGTAGAAGCAGAGCCCCAGCTCCAGTAAGTCAAAGCCAAACAGGGAGCCCCTGATCCCCATCAGCATCTTGGGGCAGCTTTCAGTGGCTGCTTGTGGGCACGATCTGGGAAATGGCAGCGGCTGCCCAGAAAGGTCTGCGACAGAATGTGGCAAGCTGGGATGGACTGGGGCAGACTGGAACACTAGGATATACCAGGACCAGGACAAAAGGGACCAGATTTGGGGCACCATGGGTCATACTGGGATATACTGGGACCACACTGAGGGCTACTGCAAACATGCTAATGGCAATCGGGTGCTGTTGGGATATAGTGGACATGACTGGGATCATACTGGGACTGACTGGAATCATACTGCAAGTAACTAGAACCATAGTAGTGGTGAAAAGGTGCAATTGAATAAATGCAGAAGGCAGCTGGGATCCTATTGGGAGCAGCTGGCACATGCTGGAGTCATACTGGTATACTGGGACTGACAGGGTCATGCTGGGAGTGACTGGCATAGTACTAGGAGTGTGTGGAACCATAGTAGTGTTGAAAAAGCGCAATTGGAAAAATGCTGGAGGCAGCTGGGATCCTACAGGAGCAACTGGCCCATGCTGCGCATGCTGCGGTGATACTGGGACTGACAGTGTCATACTTGGAGTGATTGAAATAATACTGGAAGTATCTCAGTGTGACTGGGATCATACTGGGGTGTAACGATCCACTTGTGCGGGGTGTCATGATGGTTCATTAACCAATCCCAAAAGCACAAAAAGGCAAACAGCAGGGGACTATCAGTTTAATCACAACAAATGCACCTTTATTGTGGTACCAACAACCAATGCAATAGAGGAGACAGAAAGGAAATAAAGGATAGAAAGAAAAAGAGGGGAAAGGGGAATGGCTACCACCATCTGAGACAAGGTCCTCAATGGTCCAGCCACATGGATTCGCCATTGTCCATGGGGGTTAACCAAAGTCATCTCAAAAAGTTACAGTTTATATAGTCTTTAACCAAAGCCAGTGGCATCTGGCCAGGAGGTGGGGAAGATTGATGGGCCATTGTGAAGAGAACACTTGGTCTGTGAAGCAGGTGCTGGCACGCAGGGACAAGCCACCGCTTGTCACAGCCTGTTCAAATGCAGTGTTCTGTAGAGGCACAGCGAGTGCACCTGCAAACAGTCACTTGGCAAGTGTCCACATCCACCTCTGCCAAGCCAGAACTCCTGTTGGGGGTCTTCAGGGTCCTTGTGACAGTTGTGAGGCAAGTGAAGGAAACTTTGGACTGTCTCTTACATGGGGGTAACAGGGATTAAACCTGACTCATACTGGGAGTGTCTGAAAGTTACTGGGATCATACTGGGGGAGACTGGACTCACACTAGGATCATGCTTGGAGCAACTGGGACCATGATGTAAGCAAATTACATCCTAGAAGGAGTGACTAGGTTCATCCTTGAAGTTACTGGGACCATACTGGACTCCTACTGGGAGTGACTGAGAGTAGAAGGAACCATACAGGGCATGACTGGGAGAAACTGGAACCATGTTGGGGGCAACTGGGATCTTATTGGGAGTGACTGGGAACATTAAAGCTTGAATGGAGTTTCTATCCTGTGACATTCCTGGGAAGCAGCAGCAGCTCTGCACCCCCAGCCTGAGGAGTGGGAACAGGGGAACCACTGGCAGCACCTTCAGGACACAGCCAAGAGCTGAAGGGCTCCTCCCCTGCCTTCATTTTCTCTACCCAATTCAAATCATCCCCTCCCATTCAAATCCCCACCATTAACATTTTCTGCCTACAATAAAAGTTTCCTTACCCCAGTTAAACTTTTCTCCCCAGTTAGACTCTGAGCCTCTCCCCACCCCCGGCTTCTCCCAATAGGACTCGGCCAGGACCTTCTGGAAACAGGAGAGGAAAGAATTAGAAAATTCATCATTTTTTTTTTAGTTTTTGGAGGATTTTCCTGTGTCTTTCTTGCAGAAAGCCCTTTCCAGGCAATAGCTGAGGGGTCCTCTCAAGCTCCACTCCCTTTCCAGTTCCTTTTTCCAACTCTTTGCCTCAGCTGACCCAAACTTGCAGATTTTGGAGGGTGTGAGGGGTCATTCTCCTTGGGAGTGTCAGACATGCCCACAGGGAGGCCCCGAGGCACCAGCGCAGTTGTCTCTGGCGTCTTGGAGCATTTGGAGTCTCCAACTCTCAGCCAACGCTGTCCACGGGATTCAATTTCCCCCTGCAGGGTTTTCCCCCAGACTGTCTTTATTTCCAGAGGGTTTTGTTGTTTCCCTTTGAGCTGGGGCCTGATGGCACAGGAGCGGCTGTGGGTGAGGGGATAGAGAATAAACATTATAGAAAAAAAAAAAGTTAAATGTGTCTGAGAAATAAAATAAAATAAAACAGTGAAAAATAAAAAGTAATGGTAGAGCTTTTTCTGCTGAGACTTCAGGTTTCTTGTCCACGTTTCAAGCTGGTTCTGAGTCAGAAACCAGTGGCTGGGAGAGACATTGCTGCTGAAGGACCTCATATTGCCAAAACTGAAGTATCAAGTATCAAGTAACACCTTTCAATGTAACAGCTCAGCTCCACATCCGGTCGGTCCCTGCCCTGTCCATCGGGAGTCCCTCCCCACCTGCATGGTCTCTCCTCGGATCAGCCCTGAGGTGCGGGGCAGTAACACGGGAGTCCCATCAGCGGCAGCGCCAGTTCGTGCTGGGCATGAGCAGCAGAAGGAGCCAGGCAGTGGCGGGGGCTCAATCCCGTGAAGAGGAAGAAGAGGAAGAAGAGGAAGAAGAGGAAGAAGTGGAAGAAGAGGAAGAAGAGGAAGAAGAAGGGGCCAGGGCCTCCTGCAGTATCCGATGCCCGGGGACCAGGGAGCAGCAGGGAGGCCTCGGGGGGCGGCGGCAGGCGGGGCCCTTCAGAGCCGCCCCCAGGGGTTTTTGGCCCCCCCCCGCACCCCCTGGGTCTCTGAAGGAGTCGCAGCGAGGCACCGGCAAGGTGCGAGTGCAAGAAAAGGTAAAGAATAAAATAAAATTTAAAAATGTAAATCTGCATCGAGCGCTCTCGGCTGCCCCATATGACTGACTGAAGGAGCCGCAGAACCTGTGGAGCCCAGGAACCCCAGAAGATCGCTCCCATGCACTGAAAAACCTTTTTGGAAAGATTTTTTGCCCTGACGCTCTGGCGAGCAGCAGCACCTCAGCGTCATCGGCCGGGTATTGCAGCAGCAGAGGAACCGCTGGGGCCAGTTTTGGGCAGAGCAGAGGGTTTGGGGTCTCCTGGAGCAGATCGGAGCAGGGCAGGAAAGCGTGACCTAAGATCATCATCCAGCTCTGCCTGCGGATCCTGTCAGCTGTTAGGGGCCAGGTCCTGAGCCGAGGAGGTCAACATTTACGTTTTTTTATGTCAGGAGGGCACAGTCTCCAATTGATTTGCCTGGGACACTCGGAAGTTGCTGCTGAAACAGTGATAACGCACAGAACACCATGCATTTGAGAAGGCTTCTCTATTTTAGCAGCAGGCTGTCTTTCATACCTTCTCACAAAGTTTATACCTATTAATTGTATACAATAAATTAACATCATGTTCATTGGTGCACGGTGGTCTCCACAACTGTTTTCTGCCAACATCCAACTCCTGCAAGATCGCCCCCCGTTTATCTTCTCCTTCGTTTCCACGACAATGACCTTGGTAGAACTCCTTTCAGGGGCAAAGGTGACTCTTACCAGTTTCTCTTCAACTAACTCTTTTTGTCTCAAAGAGCAGCTGTGAGCCCCTTCCACACTCAGACCCTTCAAACTGCTCACTGACCCCACGGGGGTCAATGTCTTCTCATTCCCGCAGACGGTCCAACCAGGTCTGGCCCGCGGAGATCCCGCCGTGCCCCTTTATAAATCCCGCCCCCCACTTTTTCTTGCACTGCCACAATGGGCTCCTCCTGACTCAAAACAGATGGGAGGTGCCTGACCCCAGGGCGTCCCTGCCAGGGGGTCCCTTCTATCCCGAGAAAACAGAACAAATTTTAAAAAACCCTGCATAATTGCCACAAATGGCCCCAAAAAGCGAAGCAGCCCCCGGGAAGATTCTTATGGGGTTTTTAACTGATAGGCTGCAGCCAGAGGAGTGGCAGAGCACACACATCGCAGATGGGCGTCTGTCACTGCTCAGAGACTGTTGGCGTTTGTACTTCAGACAGGTAAATTGAATCCAAATTGTCAGCGGTTTCCAACACCTGCTCTCTCTCCTCTTTTTTTCTTGACAGATTTTACACCGTTCTGTTCCCTTTCACTCCACAGAGCTGGAAAGGAAAATCCACGGCTGCCTATGGCCATCCCCATCTGCCTTCCACAGCTCCAGCCCTATGCTTTCTCCTCTCCCCTTTACTATGCATCAGATTCTCCCTCCTCCTCCCCCTGACAGTTCGGGGAGGAGGAGATTTCGCCCAATTGCACCACATCTCTCCTCTCACTGTGTCCCATTTTTCCCAGTTTGTATTCCTGTCGCTGCCTGCCCTTGTAGCCAGACCCACCGTGGGGCTGGTTAATGGTGGAGTGAATTATTGCAGGGATTGTTGGGATTAGCTGTATCTGGCCGGGTGCCTGGTACCACCAAAATTGCTCTGTCACTGAGGCTGGGCAGGGAACAGAACACAAGGAGAGGCTCCAGGGTCAGGGTAAGGACAGGGAGAGGTCACTCATGGGCACAACACATCCAACTTGGGGAAGTTAATTGAATTTATTGTTGCTGGGGATACGGTGTTGTTGTGGTTGTTGTTTGTATGTTTGGGTTTTTACGGTCAGACAACTTTTTATCCCATCTTCTACCCGAAAGAAAAAACAGTGAGGGGGAGAGAGGGGAGACAAATAGGGGCAAACAAATGAAATGACTGCGCAATCTCACATACCATGGGAATGGACCAGCCAGAGAATGGAGAGTTTGGAAATTTTCACTGGGGAGTAACTTCTCTGTCTAGGGGAAATTTTTCTTGGGAATTGTAGAAATACCTTGAGAGGTATTGCAGTGGACTCTGAGACTCTGGGGAATGGAGCTGATCTCCGTCGCTTTCAGTGTGGCCAGGGATCGCAGAGAGAGCGGTCACGCGTGGTGTGGAGAGCGGGCACCCATTTCCCGGGATGGGGCTACGCTGTCACCTTGCTGCCTGGGTCTGCCCTCTTGTCGCTGTCCCTGCAGCTGTTGAGGGGGGTACGGAGGGCCCACGCTGCCCAATGGGATCCACCTGCCTTCACTGTTCCCCGCCCACTGCCGGGGTGGGTCGCTGTCCCGGGTGTCCCCAAAAGAGTGGTGTCCCTGTCCGGTCACGATTGTAACTGCATGAAAGGGGAAATCTGGGATCGATATGGGGAAAGGGCTGGGATTAGGATTTGTTTGTCTGTGGTGTTGTTGCTGGTCTTGTTTGTCCGTGTTGTTTTAGATATATACATATATATATATAATCTACTGAAGTATTATTTCTTTTCCCATATCTGTGCCTGAAAGCCCTGTAATTTCAAAGATATAGTATTTTGGATGGAGGGGGTCATCTTTTCCATTCCAGGAAGGTTGCAGCCTTCCTTGGCAGACACCTATCTTTTAAACCAGGACAATTGCCAAACAAATCACAGCAGGAGAATGAAAAGTAAAACAAAGCCTACCAAAAACACCTTCCCCTCACCTCTGCCTGCTACCCAGGCTTTGCTTTCTCCCAGATTCCTGCCCTCCTCTCCACCCAGAGGCACAGGGTGTCACAGTCAGCTCATGGCACAGCCTCCCCCTCAGGGGCAGGAATCCTCATCCTGCTGCAGCCTGGGGTCCCTTCCACAGGACACAGTCCCTCAGGAACAGGCTGCTCCTGCAGGGATCCCTCACACGCTCACAGGTGCTGCCAGGAGCCACTTCCATGGCTCTGCAGGGGCTTCCCGCGAGCTTGAGGCCTTTCTCAGGCATCCCCTGCTCCAGCCTAGGCTCCTGCTGGGGCTGCAGGTGAATCCCTGCCAGGCTTGCAGGTGGGTCCCTGCTCTATTACAGCCTCAGCTGCAGCTCCCAGCACCCCTAGCTCCAGGTGACCCCGAGCTGGCAGTTCAGGGCAGTAGAAGTTCCTCAGCCTCCTGCTGGGCCAGGACATTCCGGGGTGTGCTAATCTCAACATCTGGGAGCAGCACACTGCAAGGGCTAGGGCAATTTCTCCCGTGAACCTCAACAAGCACCACAAGATCCACACTGGGCAATGGCATGAGCAGACTGGGAGCTCTGGGAAGGGACCCCGGCTCGGGGTGCAGCCCCCGGGGCAGCCCCACGGCCCCCATGTCAGCTCCAAGGCTCCTCCAGCCGGGATGGAACGTGGCTGGGCAAGCAGGGAAAGGGACGGAGCTGCCGGTGCCAAGGGAGCATGAGGGACACCGGGGGCACTTCACAAACATATAATGCAAAAGATAAAATCATTGGAAAGGCAGAAGCAACAGCAATATGAAGCCAAATGTGGCATGTCCCATGGTAGTGAGTGATGCTGGCCTGATGCCAGGCACCCACCAAAGCCACTCTCTCACTGCCCTCCACAGCCAGACAGAGGAGACAAAATTTAACCAGGGGTTCAGGAGTTGAGATAAGGACCAGGAGAGATCCCTCATCAAACACTGTCACAGGCAAAACAGGCTCAAAATTTGAGATATTAATTTAATTTATTGCTAACAAACTCAGAGCAAGATAATAAGAAGTAAGAGAAAACCCTTCCAAACACCTTCCTTCCACCCTTCCCTTCTTCCAGCTCCAGCTACTACTCCAGCAGTGGAGTAGACAGGGAATGGGGCCATGGTCAATTCATCCCCCATGGCTTCATCCTCCGCTCAGTGACAGGAATAATTTCCCTGATGCCTACTGGAGTACCTCCCATGGGAAACTTCTCCAGGAACTTCTCCACCCTAAGTCTATCCCATGGGCACCAGCCCTCCTCAGACTGCTCAAGTGTGGGTCACTGTGCCACAGGGTCAGTCCTTCTAGGACAGACTGCTCCACTGGGGACCCATCTCCCCATGGGTCTCCCACGGGGTTACAGCCTCCTCTCAGGCATCCCCCTTCTCCAGGGGGCTGCTCCAGGGGTTGCTGGGGGATTTCTCCATCCCCATGGATCTCCAGGGGCCATCAGTCTGCAATTTCCACTCTCAGTCTGTGTCCCAATGGATGTTTCTGCCCCTGAATTCATCCAGGTGCCCATAAGGAGTCAGGGAGATATGGAGCGCCCCCCCCCAGCCAAGTGTCTCACCAGGACCACAGATCACCAGGGCTCTGCCCAACAGGGGTCACTGGGGATCATCCAATGCGGATCCTTGTTGGGGTGTGTTTTAAGTTTCCCCCACTTATGGTTTCTCCCTTTCCCCCTCTTTATGTTAAATGGTCTGGCCTCCCTTCTTCTCCTCCCCCTTCCATCTGCCAGTCATCCCTCCCTCTACCCAATTGGTTAATTTATGCTGAGTCACTCCCCTGACCCCTCCCCAGGGCCTGTCCTTTACTCTGAGGCCCTTCCCTTTCACCTAGAAAGTTCTACCCAGGGCCTCGAGTGATAGGCTGGTCCCCGGAATCCCCTCCCTCCCTCTCACCCCATTGGATGTTTCCCCTGCTTGTCACCTCAGTTGCCACCCCCAGTTGTTATCCCATTGGTTGACTTGTTCCCTCCCCTTGTTACCTCCCCCATATAAAAGGCTGTGCACACAGTGCTCGGTGCCTTTGGGGAGAACCTCCCTTTGAGTTAACCTGACACAAACTTGGACTGTGGTTCACCCTAAGAGGACGGCTCCCTGTGTCTGTTCTTGTCGTGCTGCACCTCCCCCTGTCTGGCAGGTTTCGACCCATGAGCCACTATTCCAGCCGACCTCCGGGTAGGGAGAGTGGCCTCAGCTGCCAGCAGTGCCCAAGCAACTGGGCTAGCCATCTGCAGAGGGGGCACCATGACAGATCCTCCCATGGGGGATGGAGCTGGAGCAGTGCATGAAGGTCTTCCCGCACTCAGGGCATTTCTGGGGATTCCCTTAGTGGTGCCTCTGTTGGTGTTTGGTCAACTGAGAGCTCCTGGAGAAGCTCTTCCCACACTTGGGACACTTATAGGGCCTCTCCCTGGTGTGGACGCGCTGGTGGGTGGCGAGATGATGTTGGAGGAGATGGGCACGGATCCGAAACCTCTTCCCACACTTGGGACACTGAGAGGGCCTCTCCCCGGTGTGCATCTTCTGGTGGCGGCTGAGGTAGGAGGTGAGCTTGAACCTCTTCTGACAGTACTCACACTTGTAGGACTGCTCCTCAGAGTGCAGGCGCTGGTGGCTGATGAGGTTGGAGAAGTCACTGAAGCTCTTCAGACATTTTGTACATGTTTAAGGTTATTCCCCTGTGTGAATTATCTGGTGGCAAATCAGACAAAAGCTATTGCTGAAGCTCTTATCGCATTCCAAGCATTTATAGAGCTGTTCCCCAGTACGGACCTTCTGGTGTCTGTGCAGACTGGAGTTGTGGCTGAAGCTCTTCCCACATTCCAAGCACTCATAAGGCTGTTCTCCAGTGTGAATTCTCTGGTGGTGCATCAGGGAGGACCTCTCAATGAAGCTCTTCCCACACTCCAAGCACTCATAGGAGCATTCCCTGCTATGGATCTTCTGGTGCTTGGTCAGACTGGAGCTCCAGCTAAAGCTCTGCCCACACTCCCCACACTCATAAGGCTTTTCCCCACTGTGGGTCACCTGGTGCCAGAACAGGCTGGAGCTCCAACTGAAGCTCTTCCCACAATCCCCACACTTGTAGGGCCGTTCCCCAGTGTATATCACTTCATGTTCCTTCAGACAGGAGCTGTAGCTGAAGCTCTTCCCACATTCCAAGCACTTGTGTGGCTTCTCCCCACCATGAAACTTCTCCATTAGCTCCGAGCTCCGGCTGGATCTCTGCCCACCTTCCTGGCTCAGAGGGGCTCTTTCCTCCTCATAGCTCACTGGGCTGGGTTTGCAGACCTTCCTCCTGGGTGGTCTTCAGGGCTTTTCTTCCTTATCCATCTGGCCAAGGCTTGAGAATGATAGATCCTGGTTTGGGGGGAGAAACAAGGGGTAAGTGCCTTTGGATGAAGGCTCCTTCTGACCAAAGGCCATCTCAGGAAGTCACTGGGTGTTTTGTGTCCCTAAAGCTCTTCAAACCAGCAAGATTCAGCCCAAAGAAACCCCCCAGGGGTTCCCCCTCTCACATCTCCACACTTTATGTTTCACGGGTCCTCCTTCCCTGGACTGATGGGAGTCTCGTGGTTCCTGCTTTCCCCCCCTCTCTAGGATCTCACTTAGGGATTATCTGGCAATCCCAAAGCCCCCGTCCACCTCCCGCACTCTGCCGGCAGCCATCACCTGCACCCCCTTCCCCCCCAAAATCCCCAGCCAGTCGTGGACCCCCATTATCCATCCAACGAGCATTTGCGGTTTAGCTTTGGAGTCCTCCTCTAAATATCCACCCCCCAAAAAGGCCCGCCAGGGACCCCCCCCCCATATATTTGGGGCGAGCTCCCCCTCCCAGATCACCTGCAGGATGAAGGGGGGGAGGGAATGGAGAGGCTCCAGGGGCCAGGAGTGCTGCAGACTCAGCAGGGAGTCCAGCTGGAACCTTCTTCTTCATCTTTTTCCTCCTCTTCCTCACACTCCTCCTCCATCTCTCCTCCCGCCCGTCCTTCTTTTGCTAATCCCGCCTCCTGTCTTCCTCTAATCCCGGCCCTTCTCCCACTTCTTTCTATTCTCCTCCTCCTCCATTCCTTCTCCTGCTCCCCCCAAGCCCAGCACCCACAGTTTGTTCACTTGTCAGCTTCTACCTGCACAAGAAGGTCAGGGGGGTCCCAGGGGTCGTGTCCCCCTCCCCCGGACCATGTGTGCTCCCCCTGGGGCCCCCAGCCCGGTGTCACCCCCTTTTCTCTGCCCACAGAGCTCCTGAGCTGCCAGCGGCCACAGCCACTCCCCGTGGCCTCGGGCCTAACTGGGACCCCCCGCTCCATCCCCACACTGATTTTGGGGGGGTCGTGTGTCCCCCCAGCCCTGCTGTCACTCTGCCCCTGCCCGCCTGCTTCCAGTGTTCCCAGTAAAGCTTCCCCGTTAAACCCAGTCCAGTTTATGGGGGGCATTGGGGAGGGACTTGGGGGAACGCTGCAGGGGGGTCCATATTGGGCGGGGGGGCAGAACTGACCCCGGGATGGATTGGGAATGGGGACCCTGGTGTGTTCCCCGTGTGTCACCCTGCTCTGGGGTGGCCCTGACAGGAACCGCAGCGCGGCACCCAGTGAACACCAAAAGGCGTTGGGACCCTCCTAAGTCACCCTGCAACCCCCAAGGACCCCCAAACCCCACAGAAAAATTCCACACAAAAAAGATCTGTGGAAAGAAGCCAATCAGAGAAGGCGTTTAACATTTTTTATTACAACGGAGCGCTTGGCATTGATGACCCCAATTGCACGCCAGACGCACCCCCAGCACCCCCCAGCAGGGGAATTTGGGAAGGGGGCACGTGCGGTCGCCCAGGCCGGGCCCAGAGCCCGTTCCATAAAGCAGCCTCTGGGCTGACTGATAGAGCTTTCAACCAATAACAACACTCCTAAAATGCATGCATTTGACTGGTTGGGAGTCTGGGAGGCGTAGAGACCAATGGCTGTGTAGCACTGGGAGTTTTTAAACTGACTATAAAAGATGATGGGAAACAACAAACCAGGCTGTTTGGCTGATGAAGCACCAGAGGTCTGATTGTGCTAAGTCGCTGACATACGAACACCAATGTCCCTCCTGGTGCCACCGTGTGAGGACAAACAGTCAAAATTTTAGCCCATTGGGTAGAACAGAGAGAGACAGAGGGCAGACCCTGCAAAGGCTGTCCCCACGGTGAAAAGCTGAAAAGAGGCCAGAAGAGCCCAAAAATAGGCAGCAAAGGTTGCAACGATAAAGCTGCAACAAAGGTTGCAAGAAGTTTCAGCCAAAGGGCTGTGGGAAAGAAGAAACCAGAGAACCTGAAAATAGAAGAAAAATACCACCGAAGACATCAGAAACCTCATCTCTAAGGAGGAACACCTAGTCCTAAAGGTGTGGAAACTTCTTGAGGAGTGAGACATAGTCTGTGATGAAAAAGCATTACTGGCATTAATTATGTGGACTAAGAACCACGGATTAAACACAACTAAAGATGCTGCTTTTGACTTTAATTTCTGGGCACAAACTGGTCAAAACATTCTGCAAGCAGCATCCAAAGGCAACAAAAATGAGGTAAGAACTATAAAGCCGTGGAAACTTGTTTTTTATTTAATAAGACTACTAAATATAGAAGCATATGGCGAGGTTTGGACACCAGATGAGTTTTTGGGCAGAATGGACGCCTTCCCAAACCCGCAGAGCATGTGGCCAGACACAATAGCCAGCCATCCTGCTCAATATTCCCCAGCTGCTTGGAATTCCCCTCCCACACCGGCACTGTTCCCGAGAGGGCCGTCCCCCGCACCGCCCCCAGCACGGGCAGGGCACCGGTGCGCAGCGGCGGGGGCGGTGGGGCGGCGGGGTTCTGGCCGGCAGTGGGGATGCGCCCATGCCAAAATGCCATGCGGCACTGGAACGTCCGATAGCGACACCCTGGAAAGGCTATCCAGTGCCTGTCCCCCGGAGCTGCTGCAGGGGCTTGGACTGCACCGCGTCTTTGGGGAGGCCACCCGTGACCACCGTTCAGCCCCACGCCGCTCCCGAGCCCGCCAGGGCAGCCCACGCTCCGCATCACCAGCCCGCACCGCCCTGCCTGAGCCGGGTGATGCCTGCCTGCTGCGGCAGGACGGGAGCTGAACTCGGCATGACGTCGCTACAAACGTCCGAATGGAGCCAGGAAACCGCAGCGCCACGACGGAGAGCCCCATTCCAGCGCAGCCCTGGGGCGTGGGCGAACCTCAGCAAACGGAAACAATCCGAGGCCACCTGCACCCCCCAGGGCCATAGAAACACCGACCCCATCTCCTGAAATCAGGTGGCCCGGCCCCAGAAATGCACCAGTAACTTCGGGAAGTTTACCCACGCCTCTAGCAGAGGATGTACCTACGCTCCCGAGCCAACCTCCAGAGAACGCAGCCGCGCCTCCAGTAGCCGTGGCCCTGCCCCCAGTCATGCCTCCATGGGCGGCTCTGGGAACGCCACCACCAAGGGCTGCAGACATCAAACCTGGAAGCAGAGCGTGGGAAAAGCCCCTCCAGAAACCCAGGCAAACAATCTTCAGAGATAAAAAACATACAGGAATATTATATCCTGTATATATATATATGTCCTGAATATTATAAGGGCTTTAGTAAACAAGTCTACCCGAAGAAGTGCTTTTATCTGTGGAACACAACAGCTAGGAGCGAACCATCGTATCAACCAGCAGCCGTCCAAATATGGGCAATGAAGAAGTAAACAAAGACTCCTAACAGCTCCAGCCCAGGCAGGGTCCATCAAGACAAGACCAAGTTTCTACTCATTAAACCCCAGCAAAACTTCACAGTCACCCTTGCCTTCTGATATTTCAACTACAGGAAAGTTTTCATATTCCACAAACTCTGATAAACTAATAACATGTGCTAAGGGTAAAAAAATGGAAGGGTTGTCACACAAGAGCTACAAAATAACACAACAGTTTACTAAATATGTCCTAGAACTTATAGTACAATATTTATCAATGTTGTTTGCATTTCCTAGAACAAAAATTGATAAGCATGTGATAACTGCTTCAGCTAAAGTTATTAAGAAAGTATTTTATTTCTATCTCAGGCATAGGCTACTGTGCCTCAAAGAAATCCTAGAATGTGTATTAAGTCTTCTTTTGGTACTCCTGGTATTTCTGCTTTCCCTATTGCTAGATTGAACTGGAAGATTCAAAGAATATAATTGTCCTAACATTGTAGATCCACTAAAGTATACATAGCACATTAATTTACTAACACCATATGCAAAGTTCACTTGCAAAGTCTAACCAAGAACGTGCCACCTAACATCATTTTAAAAATCTAAAATTCACCCATTAAAGTCAAGAACAAATTTCCAACTTCTAAGAAAAGTATTTTATTTATACTGTTACCATATAAACTAGAAAATTTAAATACCTATATTTCTTTTATTATTCATAAGTTGTTCCTGTTAAAAGTTTTGTTTTGCACTAGATATTTATGCAAGCTTGGTTTTTTTTAATATAAATTACAGAAAACCTCTAAAGAAAATATATTAGTGTACAAATTTTATAAAAATGAAACCTTCTTTCCCTTGAGATAAATGAAAAAGCCTCATCTAGAAGGGGTTCTTTCAAATCCTCATAGTGAAAAAGAGACCTCTCAGTAGCCCTTTAAGTAATAGTACTTTATTAATTCTGTTCAATAACTACGTTTTGTTCTTAATTTTAATTATTAATATAAAGAAGAAAGGGGGAAAAAGGTTGGGGTGAATGTACACCCCCTCCTGAGTCTAAAGCAATATGTCTTTCAATCAATCAATCAATCAATCAATCAATAACAGTACAATAATCCTATGATAAATGTGTTTTCAGCAGACTCTGGAATATGCTGGACACCTGCCAGATGTGTCTCGTTTGCTTTGCGTCCTGCCAAGAATTACAGACAGCATCCTGATGTCCCTTCAACAGACATCACAGAGCCATGTAATCCAAACAGTTGATGACTGCCTCATAGAAAACTGCAACTATTGAAATAACTGTTCATATAAACACTCTATTTGTCTACAAATTGCATTTTCTGTTAAGTTTGTTTTTCCTACAGTTCTAAAGTTGAATGTTTCAAAGTTTTTTAATTTCAGTTTACAGTTAGGATATAACTTACAACTTTGTTTACAAACTATTTTTTTCATGTTTACAAGTGTTTTCTATTTATTTTTTTTCTAGCTTTCTATTTATAGATTGTTTTTTTCTAGTTGTTAGACTTTCTTTAACAGTTTTAAGAGTTAAGCAGCTTGTTGTTAGAAGTAAGCTATGATTTGTAACCTAAACATGAAAGAATTCTTGCCTACAGACTCAAAATGAAAATGAGGCAGCTTCACTGTCCTGGATTGTAAGATAAGTGTGTGTATTCTATTTGCCATCTGTTAGAGGTGGGGCAGTTATTCTCTGTTAATTAGGCAGTTTTCTTTATCTCTTCCACAACCAATCCTCCCTCTGGGGAGATATCTTCTGTTAATGGGCCATTGTGTGTCACTGCATGACTGATAAAATGACATCATCCCATTGGGAGATGCTCCACCCAGAGGGAGGAGCCAAGCATTCCTACCTGGATACAATCAGAGATCTGGGACACCAAAGCAGCCTTTTCCCACTGCATTCCAAAGGAGCAGCTTTCTTCTCGACTGGATTCCCAGAGGAAGACCAGGCCACTCTACACCACCACTGGATCTTCCAAGGAAGACTACACCCTTCTACAGGATCACTGCTTCAACAGAACCACAGCTGTCACTACAAGAGGACTGCAGACACCATTTAATGGGAGTGCTACCACCATCCTGACCAAGAAGGTGTCAGGTCATATTCTGACTCTGTCAGTAGTTTGGGGGTTTTTTTTTGTTTGTACTATTGCATTTGTATTTTTAGTCTTCCTAGAAAAAATTCTGTTATTCCTATTCCTATATCTTTGCCTGAGAGCCCCTTAATTTCAAAATTAGAATAACTGAGAGGGAGAGGGTTTACATTTTCTGTTTCAGAGGAGGGTCCTGCCTTCCTTAGCAGACACCTGTCTTTTCCAACCAAGACATTCACTAATATATAATTAATGCAAATTAAAACCATGCTGTTTTCTGTCACCATGTTTGCAAGAGACTCCTACAAATAGATGACAGAGAACAGGTACAAATTTTAGTAAAGACAAAGGCCAAGATGTTGCAGTAGCATTAATCCAGTTATAAGGAAGAAATCCAGCCCAGGTTCATGAACAAGCCTCTGGGCTGACTGACAGAGGTTTCAACCAATAACAACCTCTAAGAGACAGTCTGAAGTTTCCTTCATTTGGCTCACAATTGTCGCAAGGACAGAGGTTTAGACCCTGAAAGACTCTGACTGTAGCTCTGTCCTGGTTGAGGTGCATGCTTGCCACACTGCTTCATGCAGGGGCCAAGAGATTGTTTTCAGGTGTGTTTGCTGTGCCCTATGGTACACTACTTCAGGCTGGGATGCCTACACCCGCTTATCACAATAGCCCATGAATTTCCCCACCTCTTGGCCAGATGCCGTACACTTTGGAGAACTTTGGTGACCTCCCATGGAAGATCCCTCATCTGCCTCACTACCGCTGTCAAGGACAGAGATTGAGGTCCGTCCCCCCACAAGGACAGAGACTGAGACCCTTAAAATCCTAATACAGGGGGCACTGGGCTGACTGAAGCAGGATGTTTGCCAAGTGTTACTTGCAGATGTGTTCACTGGACCAAGACAGGTTTTCCATGGCAACCAGTCCTGAAACAATGGTTCCTGCTTAATGCTGGAACTCATTTGTCCTGTTCAGAACTGGACTGTCTGTACTTTTTCTCTATTAACTTATTCACCATTGTCCTGTACCTGTTCCCCTCACGGCAGAGGATTATAAAAGACCCCTGAGCTGACCAACGACTTTGAGACTCTCCGCGATGGACATGACAGATCTATTAGCCAGACCATGAGGATTTCATCTCTCTGTTGGTAACTATATCCCCCTTCCACTCTTTCTCTCTCTATCCTTTATCTCCTTTCTAATCCTTCTATCACATTTGCTGTGGGCACTCAATAAAAGGTGCATTTGTTGTGATTAAACTGATGGTCCCCTGCTGTTTGCCTTTTGCACTTTTGGGATCGGTAAACGAAATATCATGACCCCGCTTGTCTTAGCGGAGTGACACAACCCTCAGACATGCATTTGACTGGTTGAGAGCCTGGGAGGCGTAGAGACGAGACCAATGGCTGTATAGCACTGTGAGTTTTTAAATTGCCTATACAAGATGATCAGGAACAATAAACCTGGCTGTTTGACTGATGAAGCATGGGAGGTCTGTCGTATGTTAAGTCTCTGACATACGAACACCACATGACACAGACTTGGACTCCCACAGCAGTGTCTAGTTCCAGACTGCTCTGATTTTCAAGATGAGATCTCAGTTCTTTCAAATCTAGTAGTCAAATCCCTTGAATCACAGAAAAGCTGGGAATCAGGTTAAACCACTGGAGGGTTTGCTCTGTCTGTACATTCCACAGCTCTCCTGGTGTCCATTCAGCCTCTCCACTCCTGCCCTGGTGCATATTGCTGTATCGAGAATTCAGTACATGCTTTTATAGATTGATAGATACCTGTGATTATTGTATATACAGTTGTCTTGGAGTGAGTTATTTGATAGTACATTCCATGATCCTCTGCTTTGTGTCCAAAGAATGGTTATTGTTTCTTTAAACTCCGGGAGCCAGGAGGGGACGTGTGTTGTGCTGGGGTGGGAGATGCTCTTTGTTCGCTGTGCAGAGGTTTCGAAGCCTCACTGCTCGGGTTTTCCACGTCTCTCTCTGTGCAATGTGGTTTTCTGTTTGGCTGAAAAGCTTTTTTGGGCCAGGCAAACAAAGGATTCTTTCCCTTTCCTTGGTTCGGAGAGGCTGTAGCAGTGAGCCTCAGAGTGCCTGGAGGCGAACTGAGCAGCTGTTTTATCAGAGCCCGGGGGATCCGTGCGGTCAGGAGTGGAGTGGCACTGCTGCAGCCCAAAGCCACTGCAAGCTGGGCCTAGTGAAAGAGAAAACGCCCCGAGGCTTTAGCCCTGTTGCTTCACTGCCGGGACTGTGCCCACGGAGCCCAGCTGGGGAGTTCAACGCCGTGCAAGCCCTGGGCTTTCATCTCCTTTGGGATAGCCCCTGGTTTGTTTTCCTCTGGGGGAGAAGCTGGCGTGTTCATGTGCCGCCTATCATGAGCAGGGATTTCTCTGGCACTTTGGGTCTTTTATCCCAGGGTATGTGGGGAGGGTAACGTCTGACAATTTAATATCCCAACAGTTATTTACTTTTTTTTTTCTTGCCTTGTGGGCATATTGTTTTTTAGTAAACTGTTGGAGTTTTTTTCACCTTCATCTATTAATTTTTATTTCCTGTTGGTGGAAAGGGGTTATTGGAACCCAGTAGAGGGGAAAACACTCACTCCACAGTGTTGTCTTTTACATCGTCTCTCAAACTGAGACAGTCTACAAGTGCTTAGAATGTGGAATGAGCTCCAGCCAGAGCTCCCACCTGATCCGGCACCAGGAGATCCAAACCAAGGAACAACACTGCTGGTGCTTGGAATGTGGGAAGAACTTCTAGTTACCCACCATAGGATCCACCTCAGGGAAGAGCCCTACAAGTTCTTGGAATCTGGGCAGAGCTTCCAGCAAGAATTCCCACCTCATCAAGAATAACAAGATCCACACTGGCAAATGGCCCTGCAAGTGTGGGGAGTGTGGGAAGAGTTTCATCTGGAGCTCCAAGCTTCAGTGCATCCCATACTTGATGCACTCCAGTGCATCCATACTTGGGAGAGGCCCTACGAGTGTCCCGAGTATGGGAAGGGCTTCTAACAAAGTTCCCACTTGACCCAAAACCAATGGAGGTGCCACTAAGGGAAGACCTGTGAGTGCCCCGAGTGCGAGAAGAGCTTTGTGCGCTGCTCCAACACCATCCCCAAGGATCCGTGTTGGATGATCTCCAGTGTGAAAAATGCATATTTTATGATTGCCTCTTTGCAAATATTAAATTGAATACTATACATATTATGGAGGGTTATTTTGTGATACAGTATTAATCCTTTTTAAGTAGTGTGTTAAATATAGTTTTCGGTTAGAACATAATGTTAAAATAGAAACTCTGTGATGGAAGATATTTTTTTACTAGCTCAAGAAAAGGGATAAGATAATCAAGAAACTCTTCGCACAGAGATAACAGTGACACAAAACATGACGAGTTATGGCCTCCTTATCAGAAAAGACAAACATTCTTCCACCTTCTCTCCATCTTTATGGAACTACCAGAATTAAGGGGAAGAAGTTGAGAAAAACCAGAAAAATTCTTAATTTGCAAGGGATTTGTGCATCATGTATGAGACAATAAATATGCAACAGGTTATTGTTTTTAAGGGTTATTCCTTTGTTTGCAAGGCATGCTTTTGGCAGCTTAGTGCCCAAAAAGATCTGGACGTCCATAATTCTTTGCGTTTTATTGTCTTGTAGTGTCCTAATCCTCATTGTCCAAATTTATATTATTCTAATTTTATTACTATTTTAAAATAACTATTTTATTACTAATAAACTTCTAAGATTTTTAAAAAACAGTGATTGGTGTTTTTCACACCCAGTGACCCCCGTTGGGCAGAGCCCTCATGACACCTGATCTGCGTAATCCCTGTTAAGTGCAGGGAAGGTGTTGAAGAGATTTCTTTCTCCTCCCCTTGTCCTGCTATGATTTGATTGGTAATAAATTCATTCCCTGTGCCTAGGCTGGGTCTGGTTTGCCTGTGCCGGTGCTGTGCTGGTGCTCAGGGCAGGATCTTTGTCATTCCTTCTCTCAGCTCCTGGGCTTCTACTTTGTGTTTCCTCTCCCTGTGCAATTACAGAGAGCAGGGACAAAGGAGTGTTGGTGGCTCCCGGCTTCCAGGCAGTGTCAGCTGAGCCCTGGACATTCCAAGGAGTTTGTAGAGGTCTCCTGTTTGCGGGACATCCCTGCTAGAGGAGGGTGTCCCCCCTTGCTGTAGCCCTAGCCCTCAGGCAGAACTCAGCCAAGTGGACAACACCCTCATCTGTGGCCTCATTTTCTAACACACCTGAGCCCCTGGACATCTCTATCCTCATTTTGGGTTTACCTGAGCTCCTGGATATCTCTGACCCCATTTTTGCAACTGTTTTCATATGCAGGGCCTGGTTTTGTTAGCAGGGATGGTTCTGGGATGGATTTTGTGAGAAGCTGCTGGAAGCTTCCTCCATGTCCAGCAGAGCCAATCTCTGGTGCCTCCAAAGATTCATGTGCCGCATGCAGAAATCCATGGGGATCCATAGAAATCCACCTGCAGCTGCTGGAAGAGCCTCACTGGTACACGGGGATGCCTGACAGGAGGCTGTGTCTAAGGTTGAAGGGTGTAGCTAGGTGTGTATTCTATTCCCATCTGTTAGAGGTGTGGCAGTTATCTTCTCTTAATTGGCAGCTTTCTTAATCTCTTCCACAACTAGTGCTGTGTCTGAAGAGATTGGGAGATATCTTCTGTTAATGAGCTATCGAGTGTAAATGCATGCCTGATAAAATTACATCATCCCATTGTCAGAAGCTCTGCCCAGAGGGAGAAGCCAAGCATTCTTATGTAGATATAATCTGAGATTTGGAAGACCACAGGCAGCCTTTTCCCACAAGATTCCCAGAAAATAAGCTTTCTTGTCCACTAGATTCCAAGAGGAAGACCAGGCCCATCTATACCAGCACCAGACCTTCAGAAGAAAACGACACCCTTCTATAAAATCACTACATCAACACAACCACAGCTGTCACTCCAGGAGGAGTGCAGCCACCATTTAATGGGACTGCTACCAACACCCTGACCCCCAGGGTGTCCAGTTGTATTCTGACTCATTCAGTAGTTTGTTATTTTCGTTCCTTTTTTTTTTTTGTACTATTGCATTTGTATTTTTAATTTTCCTAGAAAAATCTGTTACTCCTATTTCCATATCTTTGCCTGAGAGCCCATTAATTTCAAAATTAGAATAACTTAGAGGGAGTTTACATTTTTCATTTCAAGGAAGGCTCCTGCCTTCCTTAGCAAAAACCTATCTTTTCAAACCAAGAGAGGCTGTGACCCTGTGGGCAGAGGGGCCCCACTGGAGCAGCCTGTCCTGGAAGGACTGAGCCCGTGGCACAGGGACCCACGCTGCAGCACTTGGAGGGGGCTGTGCCCCAGGGGATGGACTCCGCTTGGAGAAGTTCCTGCAGAAGTCTCCGCGGGGAGAGACCGCAGGGTGCAGCGGGGAACGACTCCTATCCCTGAGCAGAGGGAGAAGCCACGGGGGATGAGCTGAGCATGGCCCCATTCCCTGTCTCCCTCACTGCCAGGGGAGGAGGTGCAGCTGGGAGGAGGAAGGCGTGGGGGAAAGCTGCATTTAAGGGTCTTCATTGACTTCTCATTATCCGTCTCTGAGTTTTTGGAGTTTTCTGCCAGAAATCTCTTCCCTCCCCTACTCAACCACAGACGTTTGGGTAGGTTTTCCTTTTTTGCGGGAAATCAAAGTGATGCACTGATACCCCTGATTAGGGGTGTGAGAAAGAATTGCTCACTTTTAAAAATATTATTAAACATTAATAAACACTACAGCAAAAGACTAAATAAGGAAAAATTACAGTGCTGGGAGGCCCCTGTGACTACCAGCCACATGGCTCCTCTACAAAATGGATGCTCTGCCTTTTATATCCTTAGCCCCTCCTAAAGTTTTGTCAGTCAACTCCTTCTCTGCCTTCCATGGGTGGAGATGACTTTTTACATATTGAAGGTCAGGTGTTGTTTTGCCGCACCTCCTGGTAACAAGCTAGCCTCCTCTAAATGTCTTGACAACTATGGCTATTACAAGGGGGGAAGGAAAGAGGACTGTGGAATGACATATTACAATAACATTACTATACATCTATAAAATACCTGTCTCTTAATTGTGAGAGCCTACTATTACATTATTTATCTGTGAAAAATATGATTGGCTCTTCGCAAATATTAAAATGAAAATTATATATGTTATGTTGAAAAGTTATGATGTATTAAGTTTTTTGTAGTGCTCTCTTACTCCTTATAAGTAGTGTGGTATATATAGTTTTAGATTATAATATAATATTGAAATACAAACCATATGATGTAAGATACTTTTTCTAACTAGCTCAAGGAATGAATAAGATAATCAAGAAATTTTTCACATAGAGATAACAGCAACAAGACACTAAGATTCTAAGAGAAGAATTATTGCTTCCTTATTGTGAAAATCCAGACTTCGAGGGACCAAGGATGAGGGGGGAACTTGACAATAAACAGAAAAATCTTTCGTTTGAAAAGAATATTTGCATCATGTATGAGATATATGAATATACAACAGGTTACTGTTTTTAAAGGTTAATCCTTTGTTAGCAAAGGGTATTCTGTGGCAGAGCAGAATGCCCAGACATCTGTAATTCTTTGCTCTTTGTCTTATATTGTCTTGACTTGGATTGTCTAAATTCTTATTGTCCTAATTTTTATTACTATTTTATTACTGTTAAACTTCTAATATTTTAACACAAGTGATTGGTGTTTTTCACAATTTAGTGCCATGACTTGGATGAAATGCCTCGCTGCTGAAACCTCAGAAGATTCCGAATGAGGGAGGTGCACCTGGTTAAGTTTGGTAGCCTTGCTCTGTTTCTTCTGGCATGATTTGCAGATACGGGTCCCAACTAGTGGACAAAGAGACAATAAAACAAATAAAAGGGAAAAGGCCCCCTAAAACTGTGATAATTAGCCTCCTAAGACTAAGTGTACATGAAGAAGGCAAAAGGATTTTAAGTAATTTTTTGGGGGGACAGACATTGGGGGGGGGGGGGGGGGTGATGAGTTTGTGTGTGTCTGAGAGGCGGCTGGTTATCCCAGACCTGCTACATGAGTGAGGAGTCTCCCATGCTGCGTTTCCATCTTTTTGCAAGAAAAATGGCCAGTAAAGACATGAAGCAAGTGATAAAAGGAGCAAGAGAACCTGTTGAGAGTTTTTTGCAGGACAATGGACATATGCAACACATGCACAATCCAGCCTTCATAGAGACTGAGAAAAAGGTCACAGTGCCCTTGAAGGACACGGAAGGACAAGAACACATTCAGCTCCAGACAGTTTAGGATGTAAAGGCAGACAAGAAAACCGCAGTGGGACGCATGAAGAAGAAAAAATAACTAAATTAACTAAAAGCTTAAAATGTGTGCACAGAATTATTTAACCAATCATGTATTAGCTTGAGGTATGTGAACAGTTAGGCCTAACCAATCATGTATTAGCTTGAAGTGTATGAACAACAGAACACAGTATGAATATAGCTTATTTCCTGCAACAAATTGGCTTCACTTGATCATATTGATCATGGTGTGATGCCCCATTTCTGATCCTCCGCATTTTTTGGCACCCAGACAGGGACCCAAAGTCAGCTATTTCACTGCTATGCAGAGATTCGGCAACAGCCTTCAGGAGGCACAGAAGCTGGTCCAAAGTGCCCTTGCTGCCCCAGCGAGAGGAAGAGAGGTTGGAGCTCCAACTGAAGACAAATTGATGAAGATGAATTGATCTCACCCTGGTCAGGTGAGCCGCTGCGGAGGAGATGGGGTCAGACCGTGAGAGAGATGGGGTCCAAAAACTCCTCCAACATAGCCTCTCTAAGACATGGCAGAAATATGATGCTTCCACTCTGAAGGGACTTGTTTACTGGGCATGGGATTGTAACCTCATACCAGGGGCGCAGGTCACTTTTGAGGTATCAACATGGGAGGCTGTGGGCTTATCATATGGGACTGTATAACTTCAGGAGGAGGTGAAGCTAAAGAGGCATCTAAATATGCTGCCCTTTGGAAAAACATCATAGAGGTATTAAGGGCGATGAAGGCAGAAAAGAAAGCCGCTGCAGCAGCATGTGCTGCCTTTGCCCCAACCCTGGACTCTAAACTACAGGCATTTCCTGCTAGCAAGTTATTCTCAACTACATTAAACATTCCTCCGTGCAGCCCCCAGCCCTCTAGCCCAGTTCCAGTAATGAAAGAGGAACCTAAACCCTCAGACCAGAAACAGAGTGAGGAAGCTATCTCCCTCAGAGGTTTGAGCTGCCAACCCAAGAATAAAGGTATTCAGGAAAAGGAGGCAGCCGGTGGTGAAGTATTAAAAGTAGCAGACTCATTATCTGAAGATGAGGCTGAAGAAGAAAAGACAGAGTCAGGATTTGCCTCAGTAAAAGAGGACTAAAAAGCTTTGGCAGATAATTTGCAAAAGTTAGTAATTCAACAAAGTGATCGAGTCACTTCTCAAAAGGACTATTCTTTTGAAAGAAAAGAGCTGCCAGCTATTTTAAGCTCCAAAAGAGCTCTCGACAAATGGAGGGGAGGGTGGATGCCCCCCTCGACCACAAGTATCGTGACTTAGAGCTAGACCTTGATATAGAAGCTGCACAAAAGAGGAAGTGGAAAGGAGTTAAAACTTAAACAATAATAGAGGGGTCTTTTTCCCCTGGTACTATAGAAGCCTTCACTGTGGGAACCCAAGCCACAGGGTGAAGGTGGGAGCCATTTGATTGGAAGATATTAGAAAAACTGAAAAGCAACATTATACAATATGGTTTGAAGTCTCAATTAGCCCAAATGTTTATTGCAATTAATTTTTACAGCAGATACTTTAATGCCAGCTGATGTTCAAACCTTGGTTAGATTAATCATGCCCTACCCCCCACCAGCAGATTCAGTTTTATAAGAATTGGGAAGGGTTATGTAAAAAAGAGGAAGCAAGACCTTGGGCTCATGGGGACTCATTGTTTGGAATCACAGCACAGCAATTATTAGGAGAAGGTCCCTGGTCCACAGCAACTGACCAAACCCAAAGTATTGATGAAGTTTTGCATCTAAGCCAACAACTTGCATACAACTCGATCCTTGCATTGCCTGGTTGTCTGCATACTCAGGCTTTTACACAGATACATCAAGGAGGAAATGAGGACTTCGATAAATTTGTAGACTGCTTGCACAGAGCCATCTACGACCACCCCAATCTGGATCTGGATACAAAGCAAAAGCTGTTTAAGATGCTTGCCTTTCACAATGCTAACAAGACTTGGCAGATTTTAGGCACATTGCAAAAGGGAGCAGAAGTTGTTGATATGCTAGAATTAATGACCAGAACCACAGAGAGCCAGAAAGCAGCCTGCGTGGCTGGTACAAGGTGCCTTAAAACCACTACTTTCAAAATTAGAGAAAAAAAGCAGAAGGAAAGAATATCAAATGTTTTGGATGTGGAAAGGTTGGACATATATGGAGTCAATGTTGATTTGCCCCAATGAAGAAGTTTTGCTTCATCTGCAGGAAGAATAATTATGAGACACTGCAAGTTCCAAGGGAACAAACCACTGAGCGTGACCCCTTGCATAAAAACACAAGCCTGGGTGGGGAGCTGCATGGGGGCTCAACCCCCTGTGGAGTACTTTACTCACTCCAGTCAGCAGCTTCTAGAAGCGCCAGAATGGATGTGGAAACCACAGTAGACTTTACCATCACTGACTCTGCAGTACATCTGGTAGAGACTAATGTAAAGGGACCTTTGTGGGGTGGGCTTAGTGCATTCCTGTTAGGGAGATCATCTGCTAGCAAAAGAGTATTGGATATAAGTCCCAGGGTTATTAACGCAGACTATTAAGGGGTCATCAAAATTATGGTTAGGACATTTTCCCCTCCTGTATCTATCCCTAAAGGATCACGAATTGCTCAACTTGTTCCTTTAAGTCTTATGTCCCCTGTACAGGATTAAAGGAGCAGGCAACAGGTGGTTTTGGTTCCACAGGTAACCCAGAAGTATATTGGACCATGGACATCACAAGAGAGAAACCAAAAAAAAAGGTAACCTTAACACATCCCAATGGTAATTCTATCACTAAGAGGCTCACAGTTGATACCGGAGCAGATGTAACAATCATTTCAAGCACTGTATGGCCCAGGAATTGGCCAGTAGTCAATCCTGTTTTGGGAATTGCAGGGATTGGTGGAACCCAAGCAAGTCAGTTAAGTGGGGAATTAATTACCTTTACTTTCCCTTATGGAGTAAGCGTAACAAGACCCTATGTCATGCAGCTTCCTGGTTATTTGATAGGTTTAATTGGCAGGGATTTGTTAAGTCAACTAAAGGCCACAATTGTTACACAGCCTTTTTACCAGTGGCCACTGGGGGGCCAGCCACGGTGAAATTAATGGGAAGAGGTTACATGTGCTTACTTACAGATAAAGGAATTCGCAGGATTCCAGCTAAGTGGGTGAAACCTTATCTAAAGTCACACCTGCCAGCTAATGCTCTGTCCAGAAGCAGAACGCTGGCGACAACACTGACTTCAGATGCAGCTGAACCCAATACTTCAGCACCTGACGGTTGAACAATTGAACTTTCTTCCACATCTATTAGCAGATGTGGGCCAACTACCTGGACCTGAGATAATGGTAACCAGTAACAACAGTTTGCCACCACTTCCAATACAGGTTTTAAACCAAATTGAACAAGCTTGTCTCATTCACAGCTATTCTTGCAAACCATGGATCAAGGTCCAGTTAAATGCAAACTGAAGTGGTGCGACAAGTCCATCAGGAAAATATCCTCCTTATAGCTTGCAGGGAAAAGCAAAAATTTAGCTCTACTAATTTAACTTGCAATAGATGTTTTAGTATACTTAATATGCTTAATGTTGACCATGCACTAGCAATATTTTTAGGGCTTAGTCATAGAAGACAACCCTCCCCCCCCTACCCCACCCCCACACCCTTTAGAGGGGTATTTTTATAATGTTGCAATTTGAGCCAGGATTTATCCCTTACTGAATCACAGGCCCTCATGCAATTGAGGCAACTGGCATGTTGGGCAGGGAAACAAATTAACAACACGTCCACAATGCCAGATGAACTCACCACCGATGCTGATAGCATACGCCTTACTGTGTTACAAAATAGATTTTTTCTTGCTAGCACAAGGGCATGGCTGTGAAGATTTTTAAGGGATGTGTTGCATGAACCTTTCTGATCACTCTGAATCAATTCACAAGAAACTTTTACAACTTAAAGAAAACATGAAGAAACTTACAGTTGTTGATAATACTTTCAATAAGTAGTTAAAATCTTGGGGCATTACTGGCTGGTTTAAGGACTTAGTTCGCTTTGGCATGATGGTTTTTTGCATTATTTTAGTGATTTTGCTTATTGTACCTTGCTTATTACAGTGTGTGCAAATAATAACTGAACGTGCCATTAATTCGTTCTGGCTTGTGCAAAAACAAGAAGGGGGAATTGTGGAAAGTTTTTTGCAGGACAATGAACATATGCAACACATGCACAATCCAGCCTTCATAGAGACTGAGAAGAAGGTCACAATGCCCTTGAAGGACATGGAAGGAGAAGAATACACTCAACTCCAGAGTGTTTAGGATGTAAAGGCAGACAAGAAAACCGCAGCAGGACGCATGAAGAAGAAAAAATAACTAAATTAGCTAAAAGCTTAAAATGCATGCACAAAAGGATTTAACTAATTATGCATTAGCTTGAGGTATGTGAACAGTTAGGCCTAACCAATTATGTATTAGCTTGAGGTGCATGAACAATAGAACACAGTATGAATATAGCTTATTTCTTGCAACAAATTGGCTTCACTTGATCATATTGATCATGGTGTGATGTCCCATTGCTGATCCTCTGCAAGAACCCTACCTGGGGAAACTGGGACTGAGTCTCAGGGAAGGGGTGGGACCCCTTAGAGAGAGGGAGACAAGGGTTTCCTGGCACAATGCACTGGGAAAACGGGATTAAAAAAAAAAAGTGGAAGGGGCCTCTAAAAGTTCTGCTAGGTCGAGGGATAAGAATGCCCAAGAGCATCCAGGACTAAACCTGCTGGGTTGAGAGATTAATATGGCCAAGACCATCCAGGGTTAAAAAAAATTCTGCCAGATTGAGGATATGCCCAAGAACATCCAGGTTGTACAACACAGCTGGATTGAGGGATATCCAAGGGCATCTGGAGCTGGCCACAAATAATTTAAAAGTAAAAGTTACCTTATTGTTGTCTTGTTATGTGTGAGAGTAAGTCACACACAAAATTAGATTCAGCTTCAGCTTCACCCCCACCGGGTGGTGGGGGGCTGTGGCAAAAGCTGTATGTGACCCACAAACAAGCCATTGTTCCTTGGACATGTGCGGACTGTGGAGAGAGAGTGAGTGACACACAGACAGCTTCACAGCTGAACTGGCACCAGAGGAGACCAGATTCACAGCCCTTCCCAGAGGCTCGGAGGTACTTAAGCCCAAACCAAAGGGGCTACAGTATCGTAGGACTTTTTAGCACTGCGGCTGTCAGGGGTGGTCATGTGGCCCATTCCTCAAGGTACAGAGGGTGAGAAGTCCAGCTCGGGCAAAGTGTGGAAGTCCAAACCCCTGACTCTGAGGCTATCTCTAGGGAAGAGGAATAGCCAAACCTTGGGGGAGGTGGAAGGGGTCAGAGTGAGGGCCTACACAGACCAGTGATTCTCTGGCAACAGGGATCTGCTTCATGTAAGTCTAAGAGGTTTGCTAATGTTTCCTTCCTCTGTCCAATAAAATAAAGGGAAATGTACAGAGTGCTGAACCTAAGTCAGTGGGGAAACTTAAAGGTGTCAGTACTTAAGGTTCTGAGGTGTAAAAAAAATGTACCTTACATAGTTCAGGTTGGCAAGGCACCAAAAACCAAAAACTTGGCTAAGCAGGTGTCAAGAAGTATGAACGAACAAGCCTGAGGGTGTGAATGAATGTGTGTGAGAATGAGTGAGAAATAAAAGTGAGTAAATGTAGATGAAAATATATGTAATATAGATTGTTTAAGTCTCACTTTATCTCCTTGCAGGGAAGTGTATTGTATTGAATTGTATTGTGAGAAAAAGAGGGGTTTTTTTGTAGTGGGAAGAAAGTGGTATTTAAACTGTTAGAGAAAGTGGGCAACAGAAGCAGGATACAAATAGATAAGATCTTGAAAAATAAGACAGAAAATCAGTAAGTTGGGTACAAGGGAAAAAAGGAGGATAAAAGGGTTCCAGCAGAGATACCCCAAGATAGCCTTCTGAGAGTTATGTTAGCTAACTAGGATAAAAATCCTTGTACAAGGAGAAAAGAAAAAGTAAAGATGATCCAAATTTGTATGAATGGGCAAAGAAAAAATAAAATCTGACCACGTTTACTGGTTTTATTTGAAGTTTATATTTGTCAAGCTCTAAGTTTATTTATAAATTAAAAAAAAACATTTAATCCAGAAGAAAGAGAGTATGCCGCATGCTGGATGGGAGATCGTAGGAGAATAAAAACCTTTAAAATATCAGAAACCCCTGAGACAAAGCAAGAAAAGAAAATAGAGGAAAGAAAAGGGCTGGGAACAAGAGGAAAAAAAAAAAAAGATCCTTTACAAGTATTACTTCCTCCATACCTGCTTACTCTCCCACCATTCGTGGCTGCACCACTCCTCCTCCAGCTCCTGTCCACGGCTGCGGTCTCGCCACTCACAGCTGCACTACCCAATCCGGCCTCTGTGCCGGCTCCGGCCTCACCGGTGAGTTTGTCTGATGGTCCCGGCCACCTGGCCCGTGGCCACTCCGCTGGCCGTGCTGAGGGTCCCTCCTGCCGCGCGGTCTGGGATATCTGTGCCGGGCGGGTCCTGTCAGTCCCGGCCATCCCATCCCCGACTGCTTCTCTCACAGCTGTCCCCACTACCCCATCCCCGGCTGCTCTGCCTGTGCCGGCTGCGCTGGGCCCCACCGCTACTGATGGGGCTGTCCTGCCTGCTCTGTCTGCACTGAGAGCTGCCAACCCAGCTGCCATGAACAATGTGGGGGCTATCCACGCTCTGGTTTAGTTTCCCCCAGAAGACCCTCCTCTGGTGGTTCCAGTAACAGACCCCGCCTACACCCTGCCCTTGGAGGACCAAGCCTCAGTGTGAATTCCTTCCCCCACTCCCCTTCCTCCATCAGTCCCTGCCCTGGGACCCGTTTCCTTAGTTAACAGCAGCTTCTGATGTTTTTCTCAAGAAGAAAGGCAATGGATCAGGGCTGGTGAAATAA
The DNA here is from genome assembly GCA_003676055.1 of Chloebia gouldiae. Classification (NCBI taxonomy): domain Eukaryota; kingdom Metazoa; phylum Chordata; class Aves; order Passeriformes; family Passeridae; genus Chloebia; species Chloebia gouldiae. The sequence continues at coordinate 20,382 of QUSF01000239.1, read as the reverse complement.
AAATTTGGGAAAGAGAAAACCAGCAGGGCCTCCTCGCTCCCAGGAGATCAGAAAATGCCAACAGTACCTCCTAATTGAGGTCAAAATGATGAGGAGGGGAAGAAACACATAAATGATTACAGTAATTGGATAATCAAAGGAATAAAAGAGATGGCACCCCGAGGGCAAAATGATAAAAAGGCTTTTGAGAGACAGCAGGGGAAAGAAGAAACTCCAATTGAATAATTAGACAGACTTAGGAAAAATAAGAAACAATATTTCAGAATAGACCCTGAGACTATTGTGGGACAAGCCCTGTTAAGAATTCATTTTGTCACAAGTGCCAGGGCAGATATTAAAAAACACAAAAACACCTGGAAAAAGATTGAGAATTGGCATAATAGATTATTAGATGATTTATTAAAGGAGGCTCAAAATATTTATGTCTAGAGAGATGAAGAGAAAGATAAAGTGATAGTAAAAATTAGAGTAACCACTATATGAGAAAGTAATTTCCAGAAAAACCTAAAACCCCCAGGCACCACTCCTAGACATAAAAGTCGTAGAGACAAGGGAAATGAAAAGAATAGAACACCAGTCCAACACAAATCTAAGGAGCATTCTAGAAATATCTGTTTTTACTGTGGGGTCAAAGGACATTATAGAAAAAATTACCCTAATCAAATAAAAGATCTGAAAATCTTCTGAGAGATGGGCACAGAGGAGGAACAGGGAGGTCACAGACAATTTTTTTTGAGACAAATACCATCTGGATCCTATGATAACTTTAAAAATGAGTCCCCAAGAAAAAAAATTAGAATTTGTAGTAGACACAGGGGCAGAAAGAACCTACCTGTTAAATATTCCAAAAGGTTTGTGCGAGCCCAGAAGCAGCAGCAGCGGCCGGAGTGCGGCATTGGCAGAGCTGGGAGGCGGCCCCGGCACGGGCGGGAGCCGCGCTGGGTTCTGCGGGGGCTCGGGGCCGGCTGCGGGCGGAGGGGGAGGCAGGGGGCTCCGGCGGGTCGGTTGTGCCGTGTCCGGCCCGTGCTGGCCACGGGCTGAGGGCGCCGCGGGAGCGGCTGCCCGCGGTCTCCTTCCCGCCGAGGCCCGGGCAGGAGCCGCTGCCGGAGCAGTGCTGGCTCGTCCTGGGTGCTGTAGGTAGGACAGAGGTGGCTTCCCCATCCCCATGATGCCCAAAAGATAGGCTGGAAATAAATCCTCACAGACCAATGTCTATAGAGCAGGTATTTGTTTATTGCACCACATTATCTGCAATAAACACAATATCTGCAGGGGCTATCTCCACCTAACTTACCTACCTTTGTCAAGTGCTGTGGTGTATTTATACAGTAAGCATTGCTTAGTGTTACTATGTTACTATAACATCATCACATATACAAGGGAGCTAATTTACATAGTATGATCTCATGGTTGTTAGATAGTTGTTCCGCACTGTACTTGCGCCTTCTCAGTTTGGGGGTAGTTTGGGGTTTTGATGAAGGCTTCCACGGTCTTCTTCGCATCTGAACTTTTCAACTTTGTCTTCGGATCATGCACAGTTACAGTGTTCCTTGGTCTGTGTCTTGGTTTGAAAAGACAGGAATCTGTGAAGGAAGGCAAAAGCCTCCTGTGAAATGGAAAAGGTAAACCCCCTCCCTCCAAACTACCACAATTTCAAAATTAAAAGGCTCTCGGGCAAAGATATGGGAATGGGAATAACAGTTCCTTACCAGGAAAAAAACGCAATAAAAATTAAAAAAAATGTAATTAGTACAAACAAAGCTAGTGATAGAGTCAGAAACCTGATACCCTGAGAAGTCAGGGTGTTGATAATAGTCCAGTTAAAACGGTGGCTGCTCCTCCTGGAGTGGCAGATGAAATGCTGCTGAAGCGGTGATCTGTAGAAGGGTGTAGTTTTCTCTGAAGGTCTGGTGATAGAGTAGATGGGCCTGGTCTTCCTCTGGGAATCCAGCAGAGAAGAAAATGTTCCTCTGGTAATCCAGTGAAGGGCTGCTCTGGTGTCCCAAAAAGTGCTGATTTTATGCAGGTACGGATGCTTGGCTCTTCCCTCTGGGTGGAGCATCTCACAATGGGATGATGTAACTTTACCAGTCATGCAGTGAGTAATTTAATGGTCCATTAGCAGAAGATATCTCCCCGGAGGGAGACATTGTTCTTGGAAGAGATAAGAAAACTGCCCAACCTCCAACAGATGGCAAATAGAATACATGCTTATCTTACAAGCCAGGACAGTCTGTCTGGTCCCAACCAGTCTTAAATTATTTGTTTTCTGGCTAACGGGCTTTACATTTGCCAATTTTTCATAAGTTAACTGTACACTAGGCATTACATTGTATAAAAAGTTCTTTATATCAGAAGTTATGATTTAGGTTCTATAGGTATATAAAAGCTATGATTCAGGTTATATAGAGATATAAAAAGTCATGATTTAGGTTATATTGATATCAGGTTATATAGATATATCATCTTATATTTGTTATAGATGAGTAATGAGATGGTTGGCTCTCACAATTAAGGGGTGAACATTATAGGTATGTTAAGAGATTTATAAATGAATATTTATGTTACTGCAATGTGTTTCCCCCCTAGCATTGTTATCATGGGATGCTCTTGGTAATTCAGGCATTTGTGAAGGTTGGCTTGTTACTGTGGTAACACCTGACCTCCAATCAGAACATAAGAAAGTGACTTCCACCACTGGACGGCAAGGAAGGAGTTGACTGACAAGACTCTAGGAGGGCTAGAGATATAAAAGGCAGTGCAGCCATTTTGAAAACTTGTGGCTGGCAGCCACGGGGGAGGGGGTGTCCCAGCACTGTAACTTTTCCTTATTTAGTCCTTTTGTTGCATTTTTTGTTAAGGTTTAATAAACCTTTATAATTTAAAAAAGTGAGTGGTTGTTTCTCATATATTCATAAAATTCAAGCTATATAAGCACATTGTAACTTTGATCTATGTTATGCAGTCATCACCAGTCCCACCAGGCCTCACCAACACCATCCTAGTGGATTCAAGTACACCAAACTTCCTTTTCTTCTCTGTTTTCCATCCCCAAACTTCCTCAGACCCTCCAGGCTACCTCAAACTCCTTCCCAATCACTCCCAGAACACCTCAATTACCCTCCCAGCCCCACCAGTGCCTCCTCTGCTGTCCCAGGTGCTATGGGGGCCAGGCTGTGCCCCAGTGTGGACTCAGGGGGTGCTCCAGGCTAACCTGCTACACCTGGCAGCTTGCAGGTGACCCTACACTAGGGGAGGTTTCCAGCAGCACCAGGAGCTGATGGGTCCAGTCTCCACTGGGGACCATGTTAGTGTCCAGCATGTGACCCAAGAGCTCCTGCTGGCCCTGGAACCACCTCAGCTGCATCTGTGCAGGGTGAAAATTCATCATGGACCAAAGTAGGCAGCTGAGGCTGGCCTAGGAGCTCCATGGCACCAGTGAGATGGACACACTGTGGGGGCACTGCGAGAGAACAGGGACACAGTGGCGGGGTATGGGGAGAAAGAGGGTGTAGGGCTGTTGTGGCACTGAGAGGGATGGGGAATGGAATGGGGTGGCACTAAGAGAGAGTGGAGCAGGTTGGAGAGCTTTGAGAGGGCAGGGGCAGATCTAAGTGAACTGAGAAGGAATGAGAATGAACTGGAAAGGGACTGGAAATGGACTGGGAGCAATGGAGGGAATCCCAGGCACTGGGCTGAACAGGACTGGGACTGGGACTGGGACTGAACTGAGCCCAGGGACTGGGACTGAACTGAGCCGAATAGACTGGGACTTGGATGGCCTGAATGAGAACTGGAAGGGACTGGAAGGGGAACAGATGGAGGGCACTGGAAGGGGCAGGGAATGAAGTGAGAAGCACTGGGAGTGTGAGGATCTCTGCATCCCTGTGGATCTCCAGGGGCTTCGGGGGGATCTCTGCATCCAGCACCTCCATCTTTGGAACCACCAGGGAATTTCTCTGCCAGACATGGAGGAAGTGAGACAGAGTGAAAATTTAACAGGGTAGAAATCCATTTGGATTTAGGTGAAATGTGCCACTTTGAGCTTGCTAAATATGCTGTTTAGTCTGGTAACTGCAGCACTATCAAAACTACCCCAGCTAAGGAGAAAGAATGCAAATTTCCACACTAAAAGATAAAAGAAAGACTCCTCAGACCTTGAAACTGACAGGGCAGAGTGACCCAGGAGTTCTTTTTGTACTTTTTGACAAAAACTGAGTACAAGTGTAACTAGCTCTAACGCAAAATCAGCAGAATGAATATGCATCAACCTATTGTGAAATTCTATACATATGGAAATTAGTAAGGGTAATAAAAAAGGACTGGGAGTTCTCAGAAGCACGCATGTCCATTGAAGGGTATGGAGTCCCCACATGTGTCCAGCACTGTGAATAAACATACCCATTCCCTAAAAATCTTTATTGGAATTGTGGGGTTTGATTTTTTTATCCGCGTTTCAGAAGCTTCCAGTAGCTTCTCTCAGAACGCACCCCTGGAGCACCCCTGCTAAAAAAACAGTCTGTGCAAACCCAAAACAGCTCTAAATATGGGATTCCAGATATTCAGAAACTCAGGTGAACTCCAAGATGGGTAGTGAGATGTCCAGGGGCTCAGGTGTGCCCAGAAATGAGGCTTCAGCTGAGTGTTCTCTTCTTGGCTGAACACTGCCCAAGGACTGGGGCTGCACTAAGGGGGGACACCCTCCTCCAGCATGGATGCCCCACTGTCCTAGATTGCAAGGCAATGTGTATTCTATTTGCCATCTGTTAGAGGCCGGGTAGTTATTTTCTGTTAATTGGGCAGTTTTCTTTATCTCTTCCACAAACCAATCCTCCCTCTAGGGAGGCATCTGCTGTTAATGGGCTATTGAATGTCACTGCATGACTGATAAAGATTATAGCATCCCATTATGAGATGCTCCGCCGAGACAGAGGAGCCAAGCATTCCTAACTGGATATAATCTGAGCTTTTGGGACACCAGGACAGCCTTTACACTGGATTCCCAGCGGAACAGCTGCCTTTTCCACTGGATCTTCAGAGAAAGACTACACCCTTCTACAGGATCACTGTTCCAACAGAACCACAATTGCCACTCCAGGAGGTCTGCAGCCACCATTTCAACTGAACTGCTACCAACACCCTGACCAACAGTGTCAGGTCGTATTCTGACTCTGTCAGTGTTGTTTTTTATTACTGCATTGTTTATTCTATTTTTTTTTTATTTTCTTTCCTAATAAAGAACTGTTATTCATATTCCCGTATCTTTGCCTGAGAACCCCCCTTAATTTCAAATTTATAACAATTTGGAGGGAGGGGGCATAGTTTTCCATTTCAGGGGTGGCTTCTGCCTTCCTTAGCAGACATCTGTCTTTCCAAACCAAGACACCCACAAATGGGGGACCCCCAGAAGCCCCTCGGAACCTTGGGGCTGGGCTGGTCTGGTCCTACCAGAATGCTGGGAGCCACCAAAACTGCTCCGTCCCTGCCCTCTGCAACTGCACGGGAAAAAGAATTACAAGGAAAAGCCCAGGAGTGCAGAGAAAACTGGGAGAGATCCTGCCCCAAGCACCAGCATGGGCAAAACAGACCCAGCCTGGGTATAGGGTGTGAATTTCTAACCAAGCAAATCACAGCAGGATGAGGAGAAGAGAAAGAAATCTTGTCCAACACCTTCCCCCCACCTAACGGAGATCACGCAAAATGGGGGTCACCAGAGATCTTCCCAACGGAGGTCATCTGGGATCATCCAATGCAGATCCTCCAATGTGAGACTGAAGCAGCGCGCCTGAATGAGTCCCAGTTAGTGACCTGCACTTTCAAGGCCTGGAGCACATTTGTTAAAGGAGCTGGCGGAGGAGGTGAGAGACGGGTCTTTTTTTGGAGATCCAAAAGCCCTTTATTGCCATGAAGAAGACTCAGGGACAAAGACCCAGCAGGGTCAAGGACACAGGGTTAAATATGGAAGAATGGGTAGATCTTAAGGTCAAGGACCAATGCAAACAGGGCTGCAGAGGAAGGATAGCAAACTAGGGGAACCACTGGTATAACAGGAGCAGAACATGGCAGCAAACTGAGGACAGTGGGGACCAGAAGAGGGAAGAACATTCTAGGGGGATACAAATATGGTGAAAAAGGGGCTGAACAAGGGTAATGTCAACTGAGTAAACCAATGAAATTTAGCACATTACATGTGCCTGCGGAGGCCTATGGGAAGGAGGGCTCCTCTAACCCTAACCTAAGAGGAGTGCTTCTCCCTGCTTGTTTCTGCCCCACCAGAGTTGAGGCATTACAGCCCCACTGGCAGGCCCCTGAGTCTCCACAGGGGATGGAGTTGAAGCAACGCATGGAGCTCTTCCTGCACTTGGGCCACTCACAGGGCTTCCCTCTGAATTATGATTTTAAAGGGTTAAGATTTTAGCTGAGTGATGTGGGCGGTGAGGGAAGACAAGCACACAATCAATATGATTGATAAGCAAGCTTCGATTTATTCAAAGATTCTGTCAGCTTATATAGGGTTTTCTATAAGCGTCTCTTCAGCAACAAGCTCTCATTGGTTATTTCATAAAGGTCATAGTTACGTATTTCTCCTACTTGCGGTTACAGATGCAGCCAAGTTCCTCATCTCTCAGCTCGGTACATCTCATTTTGCTGGGTACATCTTGTTTCACATCCTGTTCTTGTATAACTCATATCTCAAGGATAGGCTGTCCTTGTTATCTGTACATGCCGATGTGTGCTGTTCCCAGGCCAGACACAATGCTGTTCCCAGGCCTTAAACAGGGGATTGCTGGAACAGCTGTTCCATCGACCCATGGCCCTGCTCCTGCAGCCATTCCCCAACAGCTGAGTGTTAGAATCAATTCATATTGAAGTTGATACACAACGATAGGTTAATGATTATTAGATGCTTAAGCTAAAGCCAATTATTATAAGATCATTTATAGAAAGAAGTGGAGCAAGTGAACCATTACAGGAACATACTGAAACCAACAGAACAATGCCCAGCACCCAGACACTATGTCAATCCATCACAAAGCAGGGGACTTTAGACTGTGCCAGAGAGTCACAGAGCCCTAACAAAGACTTTCCTGACTTCATCCTTGGGACCACTGACCCAAATCAAGAGAAGACTTGCATATGTGTGAAAGATTAATAGCCTCATTTTAATACAGAACGAAGATGGGAGGTGCTGGGGTTGTGCATATGTATTATTTTGGGAAATAAATAGAAAGCAAAGAACCTTGTGCAGTGTGGTCACACATTTCAGGGACGATCCCCACAGTACCACCCGCCAGTGTAATAAACATACCACTTTTGAACTTTGGCTGTTGAAGAAAGACGACGGGAGACAAGCTCATCCGATGATGATCTACAAGTCTCGTTTTATTGATTATTGCTTACAGTTTATATAGATGCGTTAATTAGGCTCATGCATATTGCAAAAGTAAAGCTCACTATTGGTTGCTACTAAAAGGTCACTACAGCAATTATTCACTCACACCAGACAGTCTTGTGGTCAAACAGAAACTGCTTAGATCCTGTTTTAACATCCTGTTATTGTCTGCTTTTCTACCTCAAGGATTTTGAGACCCTGCCTTGAACTCTCGATAGGACATTACTGCCTTACCGGCTGTAACTGCTCAGCATGTCCCTTTTCTTCCAGCCTCCCTATGAAACTCTCCACACTTCCCCTGTTTTCTTTAAGGGGAACTTGCTTATCAAGCACTGCATGTACCAAAGCCTCCATTCAGGCAACCAGGCATCTGAAAACACACAGTCCAAAAAGCAAAGCCAGTAATATAATTAAAACTATAACAGGGCCTCGTTTTATGATGTCCTTTAACCATACAGATAGTCCCAAGGAAGAAAGCCAGTTATCCAGTGGGCTGGTCACTTCCACAATCTTTTTAGTATGTTGTTTGAGCCATTGCAGTTGCTTATGCACGGACTCACTATGATCTGATAAATTAAAACAGCACATAACCTCAAAATCCTCACAACCATGTCCATGAGCTAACAGCAGAAAATCTGTAGCAGCTTGATTTTGCAACACAGAGTGTCACAAGGCATCAACATCCTGTACTAGTTGTTCAATAACTGCAGTAGTTATATTCGCTTGTTTGACTGTCCAGCATGCTAATTTACCTAAAGTGGTTAAAGAATGTGCAGCAGCTACTCCAGGAGCTAAAGCAGAAGCAAAAATTGGGCAGCTCTACCCCATAACTCAACATTATCATCACAATCTGGGTTTAGCTGTGATATATCCCTCTTAGCACGGTCTCGGTCTAAATTTTTCTTCAATAGAGCTACCATGGTCATATTAGGTGCCAAAAGAGTTAACTTCCCCAAGTAGCAAGGTCCTCCATGAGCACACCATGGCATTCCGTGCCAAGCACAGTCTCCACAAATAAGGAAAGTATTCTCGGGGAGAGCCATAGCACTTGAGTTAGCCCAGACTCGCGTGTGGTTACTATCCCACCCATAAGTTTTATCGTATCCACAGTGTTGAGTGGCATCGGCAAAATCAGGATGTTTGGGTGTAAGCCAGGTTGTGCTGTCATTCACCTCCCAACGATAGTTGCCTAAGTAAATACAGCCTGTTTCATTTTCGCCTGAAGGACGGGATCCCACTAAGTCCCAGGGGAGGGTTTTCTTTAGCCCACTCAATAGTACAGCAGTGCAGTAGCTGGTATTCATTAACGAGTTACACTGCTTAGAGGAATATTCACTAAAGGAATTGTCATCAAACCCAGGTACTCCTAACAAGCACGTTTGAAAGGGGGCAGAGGCTGATGCAAGAGCGAGACAAAAGGAACTACTATGAGTTTGCTCTGCCCAGGTTACCCACAGGTTTTGACATATATCTATGTTCTTTAAAAAACATCCAACCAGTTTTGTGCCGAGCAAGCTCAGCAGTATAAGGGTGATCTGTGTATTCATCTTTTCCCTTTCTTGAATTTTCTTTTAAAAACCTTTGTACCCTGAACCCTCACCTTCTCGGAGGTTCCTAGTTTTAATGACTTAATGGTCTCTAAAATCTTATCCAATTCTTTGTTAGGATCTCCTGACAGGGGACCCACTTGAGACTGCTGCGTTATGGGTATGCCTAATCTGCACCTTGCCGGTATGTGCTGGGCTTGTATACATGCTAGAGTATGGTTGAATTCCCAGCGATAGTATGATAATACCTTTTGCTCAGGGGATTCAAATAGTTGCAAAGCATCAAAAAGCTCTAAATTTGTTATCCTTTGTAATTCTCTTTGCCAGCTACCAAAAATACGCTTGTAACTACAACTAATACACCAAAATTCTACAAATAATGACTGTTCAATCCAAAACACCTGACTACATCCTCCACACTGCAAGGCTATCCAAGCCGCGCAGTCAGCCCTCTTACAATCAAGACAGCTATGTCGTTCAGGTGTTTTTCTCTTATACAAATACAGATTATCAAGCAAAATAGTAAAGTCCTCAAAGGTCTTGCACCGGTCCACACGTTGATCAAGATGTTTGTTGTATCCTTTCAGTCGCAGCAGCTGAGGTAGCAGTATGAGGCTCCCTTTTGTTCTGATCCTCTCTCTAGCATCTGCTGTCAATCACAGTGGCAGGTTTTGCATCGACGAAGGGTTTAGTCCATCAGGCAGGTACCCAGAGTGCTCCTGTAGGGGTAGAAACACAGAGATACCCCCTTCCCCAAAGTTTTTGTCATTTGCTCCAAAGGTACCAATTGAGCAATCTTTTGTCCCTTCATAATACACAAAGGAGGGAAAGGGGTATGCACCATAATCATGATCTCCCCTTTAAAGTCAGCATCAATAACCCCGGGGAAAACAAGTAAGCCAAGCATCGAAGCAGACGATCTTCCCAAAAGCAAGGTGCCCACAGGATGTCCTTGTACAATGACAGGACCGTTGATTCCTGTAGGGATCCCTTCAGGCTGGGATGTAAGCAGGGTAACTTCTGCTGAGGCTGCCAGGTCCAGCCCAAGGCTTCCACTGATCTCTGGTTGCAGGCAGGTGAGCTGGTTGCAGCGGCGATTTGTGTTGGAGCGCGGTCGCTGGCGTTCACGCTTATCCTGGAGTTTCCCGAACTGCGACGGCAGGCACCGGTATTGTGGGTGTCAGATTGGCATTTCTGGCACCATATTCCGGAAGCTTTGCAGTCTCTACGAAAATGCCCCATTCCTCCACAACGATAGCAGCGAGTGCGACCATGATTTGCTGAGCCACCATTACAGACGCTTGTAGTGGTGCAAGAGAGGCTAACACTTGGGTCTGAGAAGCCTTTGCCTGTTCCTGTATCCCAACTCCCAGTTGTTTTATAGCTTCTAATACTAGCGCTTGTGACCCTGTGGGGATAGAAGCTGCCTTTTCCAGAGCCTCTTCTATAGACCAATTAGCTCCAAGTGTGTTTATAATGTTTCTAGTGGTCAGGTTCCCGTTCTGTAGCACGCATTGTTTCAGCAGGGTGCCGTGCATAAATTCTGGGACACCAGCTCTCTCTATAGCTGCAGCCGCATTATCCACAAAAGAACCAAGCGTCTCCTCTCTACCCTGTTTAATCCCCATAGAGGATGGAATTCCCCCTGGTTCTTTAACACAATCTATAGCCAATCTTACCAATCTCATTGTTTCTCTACACTTATCAGGTCCTATCAGGGCTTGTGCCTCCGTTCTCAAAAAGGCATCCAAACCCATCAGTTCTTCTAAAGTCACCCCATGTAAAGGATCTCCTGGCTGTCTGTGCACTGCTATGCAATCATTAACCAAACCTTGCCAATGTGCATTAAATAAAAGTTGTTGGTGTTGGGAGAATATTAACTTTACAATCCCTCAGCAATCAGCAGGCAGCAAGATCTATGTGCCAAAGATATAATCTAGCATTTGCCGTACTGGCTCACTTTTGACCCCAAACTGACTAACCATGGAGCGTAACTGAGACAATTTCCAATCTCACGCAGTTACAGTTGCCAGCAAACTCCCCCCCCCGGCTGAGGCAAAAAAGTCATGGGACAAGCCAATTGCTGGCCACAGCAGCCGCCTCCTCGTCCCCCATTTCGAGTACCTCTTTTGCCAGCGTGGCCCATGCCTCTCTCCTCTCCTTTGCAATAGCCTCCGCTAGGTCACTCTCTGCCCCAGGAATCGGCTCATTGTCTTTCGAAAGGGGAGGACCATGGGTGCCTGGACACAGTGAGGTCTCAAGGGGGGGTGCGGTCGGCTCAGGAGTCACGCAACTATTCTGCCCGGCTGCTGGAGGAGGCAACATTACTTGTGTAACCGCAGGGGGCATTGGGGTGGTTGGAGACCACCCAGGATCATAGTTTTTGTTCTTCCCCCATGCCTCTGCTGCCTGCTCTGCTGCCCGTTTTTCTGCTTGGACCTGCAAAAGCTCGTTATGCACTATTCTCCATATTTTACCCGATTTCTTAGCAGTCTTATCATCCTCTAAGGTGGCCTCCCATAATTTATCCCCAAATTTACGCCATTCTGATAGCTCATGAATTGTGTGCGGATTTACAAATACTCCCTTTGCATACCCATATGCTAACAGCCCTGGTAACTCCTTCTGCAAATCTATCCCTTTAATTTGCCTTTTCTCTAAGAAGGCAGTAAACAAATCATATGCCGCTTGCCTTTCCATACCTAGTGTTAGTGCGCTGTTGCAGCCCTCAAGGTCTCGGTGGCATGTATCGGCCGAGCTCGTCTTTACAGTCACCCAGAAGAACCGGCATCTTTAAGTCTCCGACGCTTTGCTCTCGTCCTGCGGCTGTAATCAGGACCCCAATCCCAATCATCGTCCCACCATGGGGTCACGTCAAGGTCACCAGGGAAGAAAGACGACGGGAGACAAGCTCATCCGATGATGATCTACAAGTCTCGTTTTATTGATTATTGCTTACAGCTTATATAGACGCGTTAATTAGGCTCATGCATATTGCAAAAGTAAAGCTCACTATTGGTTGCTACTAAAAGGTCACTACAGCAATTATTTACTCACACCAGACAGTCTTGTGGTCAAACAGAAACTGCTTAGATCCTGTTTTTACATCCTGTTATTGTCTGCTTTTCTACCTCAAGGATTTTGAGACCCTGCCTAGAACTCTCAATAGGACATTACTGCCTTACCAGCTGTAACTGCTCAGCATGTCCCTTTTCTTCCAGCCAAGTCCCTATTAAACTCTTCACATTTGGCTAGTAAGAGAGGCTTTGTCCTTGATTTTTGGTTTTAACCATTCACCTTACTAGTGCCTGCGTTGGTGCTGGGTCAAGCCAGAGCTGGAGGAGAAGCTCTTTTCACACTCAAGACACTTATAGGGCCTCTCCCCAGTGTGGATGCGCCGGTGCAGAGTCAGATGGGAGTTACGGTTGAAGCCCTTCCCGCAGTCGGGGCAGCGGAAGGGCTTCTCATCTGTGTGAGTCCGCTGATGCAGGAGGAGATGAGAGCTGCTTCGAAACCTCTTCCCACACTCAGGACACTCGTAGGGTCTCTCACCAGTGTGGGTCCTCTGGTGCCGAATCAGGTCAGAGTTCCACCCAAAGCTCTTCCCACATTCCAAACACTCGTAGGGCTTTTCCCCAGTGTGGATTCTCCGGTGTTCCACCAGGCTGCAGCTCTGTCTGAAGCTCTTCTTACACTCAAAACACTCATAGGGCCGTTCCCCAGTGTGAATCCTCAGGTGCCGGATCAGGTTGGAGCTGTCTCTGAAGCTCTTCCCACATACCCCACACTTGTAGGGTTGGTCCACCTGTTCCCCAGTGTGGATCTTCTGGTGCCGGACAAGGTGGGAGCTCCGGCTGAAGCCCTTCCCACATTCCAAGCACTTGTGGGGCTTCTCCACCAGCTCCAAGCTCTGGCTGGACCTCAGGCCACCTTCCTGGCACAGAGGTCTTCCCTTCTTGCAGCTCCCTGGGCTGGGTTTGCAGCCCCTCCTCCTGTGGCATCTCTGAGGCTTTTCATTCTTCTCCATTGGCCCAAGGCTTAGGATGACAAATCCTGGTTTGGCAGGGAGAAACAATAGGTGAGCACCTTAGGCTGGGGTTCCTCCTGCCCAAGCTCCTCTCAGGAAGTGAGTGGATATTTTGTGTCCATAAAAATCTACAAAACATGAAGGTTCAGCCCCCAAAAAAATCCTCACAGGAAATCCACCTCATTTCTCCACTCCGGGTTGTGGGGGTTTCCCTTCCTTTGGCTGATGGGGCTCCAGTGGCTCCTCTATTCTTGGGTCTTACAGATGACCCAGCGTATTTGAGGGTCCCAGTGATCCCTTCTCCCCTGACTCCCTATTACAGGATTCCATGGCTCCCAGGGGTCCCCCAACTCAAGGCTTTTCGCCTCCCACCCTTCAGGATGCCCAGGGTCCAACAGCTCTGGAATTGCCTCTCTCCACTCTCACCACTTCAGGGGTCTTGCAGTTCCCCTCCACCGCTCTCCTGGAGTGCCCCAAGACTGATGTGCTCCTCTTGTGGATCCCCAAATATTCTCCTGAAGTGGAAACTGTGATGAAGCAAGACCCAGACTTTCACGGCTAAAACCCCAAGGCCTCCCAGGGACCACAAAGATATTTGGGTCTCATTTCTGGAATCTGCAAACTCCAAACAATTCCCCTAGAAGAACCCCTCTGGAAGACTCCCTGATAGACCAGCAGGATGGAAACTTGTGCTTCTCCTTCTGCTCCTCTTCCTGTTCCTCCTTCTCCTCTCTCCCTCCCCTCCTCCTCCATGACCACCCTGGATTCCCCTTTCCCACACCCCTCTGCCCCACAGGTAAAGCATCAGCAGCTGATGGGTGGGGGGAACCACCCCAAGGAGCACCCCAAGGATGGACAAGGGGTTTGGGGAACCCTCCAGTGCAGATCCATCCCCTCCCACAGCACTGGGGAATTGTTCCAGGGATCAAGTGATGGGGAAACAAAGGGACCACAGCATGAGAACCTCTTTCCTGATGTCCCTCCTCCTGTTATCCACCTCTCACATCCTTTTTCCATCATCCCCTCTAAATCCCTCTGGCTCAGTTTAGGGCTGATCCTCCCATCTCACAAACAGTTTTGGTGTCCTAAATGCCCTTTTATGGCTTCTCCCCCCACTTTTCCATCGTGTTGAAAAGAATGAGAAGAAAGTGTCTGTACAAAAAAATGGTATGAGTCTCCTTTGAGATAGGGCAAGGGACTTGAAGATAAAGAAGTGACAGGAGAAACCATCAGTTTCAAAAAATGTTATTATTTGACATGGACTGCTGGTCAGCCAGGGTCCTGCTAAATTCCTGACTTTTGAGGAAAAGAACCAAGACTTAACAGAGCCATTATTATCATATGTGATTAAAAAAGGATAATATTGAGGTAGTTTACACATCCTTCTAGAGGTAATTAAGGACATGGACACCTGGGGGGGCAATAAGGGAAGTCTAGAAGGGATTTGGACAAAAGGTGATGGACGCTGTTGGTGTGTTGGGAAGGGATTGGGTGAAGGGGAGTGTGAAGGAATATGGTTAAGGCAAGAAGCAAGATGAGGAATTTATGTGAGAAGAAAAAAAAAAAGATGGAAAAGAGAAGGAAAATAATGAATTGTGAGGATTGGGAAGTTTTTCAGCACCATCCTATCCTCAAAATTTGCCAAGTGATCCAAGTCCTTGCTATGCCCGGTTTCCAGGACAGGAAAAGAAGGAGGTCGGGCTGTCAGGGGGTTTCTCTGTGGTGGGCAGCGGCAGCACCGGGCGCAGAGCTGCAAGACGGGGAGCACGGGCTGGGGCCTGTGGGGAGCTGCGGGGCCGGGCCGGGGCTGTGGGGCAGCCGGGGCTCAGCGCCGGGCGCTGCCTGACCCCTCCAGCCCCGGGCAGGGCCGGCAGTGGCCCCCGGCCCCCAGGAGGCTGCGGGACGCCCCGGCCGCTGCCCGGCCCCGTGGAGCTGCCAGCCCTGCCCGCCGGGGGGGCCGCCTTTGGACACTGCGGCAGGACAGGCACCGGCTCTGGCATACGGCTCTGGAGGGGACCCTGAGCACAAGGAGGAAAACAAAGGAACATCTGGAAAGTGCAGACTGAACATGGAAGGATCAGGATTTTCTTTTATGGAGTTTAATTTGGTGACTGCAAAACAAACTGGTTTTGCAGAAAGCTCAGCAGCTCTTAGAGGATGAGCACCCACAGGCAGTGACGGGGC
Source organism: Chloebia gouldiae (assembly GCA_003676055.1). Lineage (NCBI taxonomy): Eukaryota > Metazoa > Chordata > Aves > Passeriformes > Passeridae > Chloebia > Chloebia gouldiae. The sequence continues at coordinate 5,231 of QUSF01000239.1, read as the reverse complement.
TGCAGGAGTGGCAGAATAAGGCCCTGCAGCACTTGGGCACAAAGGCACAGCAGCTGAAGGCAACAAGGGATGAGCAAAAGGCCAAGCTGAAGGCAAAGGCCATGGTAGAGTTCCTACAGCCCTGAGGGATGAACCCCAGGGCCCAAGGGGCCCCAGCACCCAGGGGACAGGGTTGACCACAAGCACTGGGCAGAGGCATTGCTCTCCTGGCCAGGGCAGAGCCCACCCAAACAGCCCCTGGCTAGGAGTCAGGGCTCCAGCTGCAGGCCACAAGGGCACTGGAAGCACAGACAGCAGCACCCTCAGGAGGAGCAAGTCCACCCCTGGGTGGACATGGATTGTCAGGGCTGTCAGAGCTCCCATCCCACCGGGGACCCACCACACTCGAGCCCTTGAGAACATTCAGGGTGGGTCTGCATTGAGAGGACGCCTCTCCTGATGGATGCAGGGCCTCTCTATCTATTCTCAATCTTAGACCTAAGGAGGGGGGTAAGTGGGAAAAATGAGCAGGTGTGTTTTCTTCAACCACTATTAGCCCATGTGGCGTATGGGTTTTGTGAAAAAATCATATTATATGATTGGCTCTTCGCAAATATTAAAATGAATATTACATGTGTTATGTATGAAAGTAATGTTGTATTAATCCTCTTTTAGTAATGTTGTATTAATCTTTTTTAAGTAATGTGGTAAATATAGTTTTAGGCTATAGCATAATATTAAAATAGAAGTTACGTGATGCAAGATATCTTAAGCATTCCTTGTGCTGGTCACAAAAAGGTAACCAAGAAATTCTTCACGTAGAGATAACACCAACAAGACACTCAAAAATCTGAAGACAAGATGAATTGCCTCTTTATCGGGCCATACAGACTTCTTCCAGACACCCTGGAACCAAAACGATTGATTTAGAAGATGATGGGGGAAGTTGACAATAAACAGAAAAATTCCTAGTTTGAAAGGACTATTTGGCATCATGTATGAACTACATGAATATGCAAGAGGTTATGGTTTTTAAGGGTTAATAATTTGTTTGCAAAGTAGGCTGTTTGGGGGCTTAATGCCCAGAAAGCATCCGGATGTCTGTAATTCTTTGCTTTTTATTGTCCTTTATTGTCCTAACTCTTATTATCCAAATTCTTATTGCTCTAATTTTTAATACTGTTTTTATAACTATTTTATTACTATTCAACTTTTAAAACATGTCACTGGTGCTTTTCACAGGTTTGAAAAGCATGAATTTTTGCTTGCTCACAATTGTGATTATAATTTCTGGGAAGGGATTTTATGGTGGATGTGTGAATGCAAATGAATATTGCAAAACGGATTACTTTAAGAGATCCCTATTCCAAAGGAGGGAAGGAAGCCTTTTATTAAGTCCCTGATAAAGGCAGGGCTTTTGGAGCCAGGGATGTCTCCCTACAACACTTCTATCTTCATGGTCAAGAAATCAGAAGGATAGACAGCAGAAGAAAAGCAGAAATTTCAAGTGTCAAAAAGCAGATAAACCGAGGCTCCTTCCCTGGCCCTTGCAGACAGGGAAAAAGAATTCTAAGTGAATGTTAAACAGGGCCAAGCCAAAGGAATTCTGCTAAAACGTTCAACCCAGTGGCCAGAGTGGCCTCATTGTCTGCAGAATTGTACAGCCACAGCTTTCATGAGAACTGAGGCCTGAAAACTGGCAGCAGGAGCATCTCCTATAGTTCAAGTCTGGCATCAAGTTAAAGCTTTGATAACCAAAAGAGCCTCTAAATGGATGAGCAGTGCTGTTATTACAGTATGAAACTTCTTCAGTGGCACAGGAGGATTCAGAACTGAGGACAGGGGAGGGGTTTAACCCAGCCTCCTGTTTGAACAGCCCACAGAGGGGCTGGCAGGAAACCCAGGACTGGATTCAAGGGACACAGCTCCAGACCCAGCCTGGGAGAGATTCAGGAGACGTTCCCTGGCCTGAGGCAGAAAATGTCTTTGTGGATGGCTCTTCAAGGGCAGCTGAAGGGAAAAGAGTTCCAAGACAAGTTATTATTAAGGAAAGGGAATCAGACAAAGCGCAGGTTACCGCCCCATGGTCAGCTCAACCGGCGCAGCTGTGTGTGCTTGTAAGAGCCTGGCACTGAAATACCCTCAGCAGGAGGCTTAAATATCTTCTGGTGACACCATGTCACCTAACAGGGTGGCAAAAGCAATTCTGATTGCTTCAGCAATTACTGGATCACTTCTTAAGGTGTTTTAAAAATTAATGATTTCAAGTTTAATTTAAAAAAAAAACCACATTTCTTTAGCCCAGGCTTCATTTGCCTTGGCTTGGGGGAAAGGAGTTTTAAAGACTTTTTTTACCCGATGTTACACCACTCAACTGAGATGAGTTTAACATCCCAAGAGACTGAGAATAGCCCAAAAAATACCCACAAAGGTAAGGACCAGCAACAAAACATCAACGCCCAGCAGAAAACAGCAACCAACACCTACTCCAAACACTGCCCCATCAGAGTTGGAGACACCTGGTATGGAAAGGAAATCCAGGATTGTGGACCTAATAATATCAAAGACAAAGAAATCCGGGTCGAATAGGAAACCATACACTAAGAACTACACAACTTGGAACTGATGCACATTAAACCAATGGATTTACATTGGTTCAGAATGTAGAATGTTTAGGAAAAAGCTAGTAAAACTCATGTGTCATGGAATGATTTTCTCTGCACAGCTGCACTATGAGTGGATGAAATTATTTCTGTTGCACATCCCGGCCAGAATCAAGTAATGCCTTGATTTTCTAACACTAGAAATGCTGTTGGAGAGTTTTGGATGTAAGAGTACACCATGAGAATTTTTTTCTTAATACTACTTTTATACTGTCAGTTAGGTTTGGGCCAGGGGTATGAGAATCAATTTTTATTCTTAAGAGAAGTAGCAGAAATTTTTCTTCCTTTGTGAAGTTTTTGTGTATGCGTGTGCGTAGCTGTTAGTGATGGCAAATTTTTGGTCTGGGTTGTTCTATGTTCACTTCAGGCTTCATTTTAAAAAACTAGAAGAGCTTCAAAGGTGACCCTTTTACTTGTAAACAGTTAATAGTATATTGTTTTAAAAAAAGGCAGAAAAAGTGGTGGAGGGGAGGGAACACTTGAGTTACCAGACTGCGGCACTTTAACACAAAGTTCAGTTCCAGGCAGCCAGCAGAGGAGCTTTAGAAATGCAAATTAACACTGCTGGGGCAAAGTGTGGGCAAAGGTCCTGGGTCTTCTTGCCTGGGGGAGGAATTGGGCTGATTTCCTCTGCCCCTCACCCCAAGCTCTGCCTGCTTGCACAGATGGAATCTGCACAGCTAAAGGCAGAGCCCATGGTCAGGATATCTGACTCTGCAACAGAAACTGGTTAAAGCTGCAGAGGGAAACAGCAAATGGAGAATGTCGTGAAAACTTCACTAAAATAAGGGGGGGGGAATCATCCCTCTGCCCACTCCAACATGTGCTGTCACTGTCTATGTTATATAGGGTGTATCAGAGCACAGGGCGGGGTTTGCTATCAAAAATTCAGGAAAATCAGTTGGGAATCCAAGTATTTGATGATGTAATTAGAAAACACTGGTCAATTGATGCAGCCCTGGCTGGAGGTAGTACTCAAAAATGGGGAAAAGATGAACAGCTACCACAACAAACCCTATACCACCATGGACCAGCCCCTGGGAACCCAAATGAAATCGTATCAGGAGACAGAGAACCAATTTATCATTTCAATGGCATCATTAGATTACAAGCTGTCCTCAAAATAAGAACCAATCAGACAGCTTCAGCTCCTGACCTTCCGGCTGACCAATCCACTGAAATGAGGAACACAACATTTCACCAGGAGATAGGATCAGATTATCTTCTAGTAGAAAAAGCAGGAGTTCGTGGAAAATTAATCAAACTGCTGCTTCCAAATAGATTAACAATGGAGAAGCAGAAAAACAGGTAACAAAGCAAACAAAAAAGCAGCTCATGTTCTGGTCCAAACGTGGAAAGGATGGGAATGGGACACAGTTTTGTGGTTCCCTGGCAGACCATGGACTAAATGAACACTGATTCTCCTTTTAGGTGCTACAGCAACTCTCATCTTTTTACCATGCTGACACCTTGGGAGTGCAGCTCATTCAGCAGGTTATAGATGGGTAATATGCTGATTGGCTCTCGCAATTAAGGGATGAATATTTTGTGTATGTTAAGAGAATTTTTGTTGATGTATGGATGCTATTGCAGATTGTTATTTGGACATCCTGTGTTCTCCTCATTGTCCCCTATCCCCTCCTGTACTGTTGCCACCAGACAGCCTTGGTTGTCAGGGTTGTCAGTTGTTAGGGTTGTCAGGGTCATGTGGAGGGAGGGCAGGCACAAGTGAGCCTTGCCTGGGGCAGGTAGGAATGGGGAACACATCACCTCCAATCGAGCGGCAAGAAGGTCTCCACCAACGAGAGCAAGGAAGAGCTGACTGGCAGACTTTGGGAGGTGCCAGGGTTGGCTGATAAAACACCAGTGTAGAATAGGTGGAGTAGCCATTTTGTGGATGAGCATCTGGCAGACAGCCGCCCTAGCAGTGCTGTCCTTTTTACCTTACTCAGTCCTTTGTTGTGTTTGTTTTAGTTTAATAAACATTTAAAACTTTAAAGGGAGCGGTCGTTTCTCACAGGGATGCAGGGCAGCCAGGCCTCCTGATCCAGAAACAGCTACAAAAGGAGAGGGAATTAGGTAATTGAGAATAATCCCAAAACTAAAGACAACTCAGGAAGAAAAAACAGATTCAGTGTGTGAATCTGCCTGGAGAGAGGGCCAGGGAAAGTTGGATAAGAGAAGTAAAGAGAGTAACCGTCAGTTTCAATAAATGTTACTAATTAACATGGACTGCTTCTCAGACTAAGTCCCGCTAAATTCCTAAGCCTCGAGAAGAAAAAAAAATTTAACAAAACCATAAATATCAGATATTATATAAGGTGGTGGGGGAGAGTTTGCATCTTAAGGGTGACAGGCGGTAGGCGGATCGGGAAGTCTGAACCTTCCAAATACCTCAGCCAGCAGGCAAAGGGAGAGAGAGATACTCCTGGGGAAATACAGACAAAAGGGAGGCTGCGTTTAAGTGACCCCCAAAGGAAATTGACATATGGCTTCTCCCTCTGTTCAGCAATGGCTTCTCACCCTGCTCAGGAGTCCTGTAAAAGTCACTTTTACAGGACTCCTCGCTCTCCTCCGGGCACAGAAACC
>QUSF01000238.1:117443-144352 GCA_003676055.1 Chloebia gouldiae | reverse complement strand
TTGGGTGTGTTTGACATCAATCGCTGGTATCATGCTCAAATGCCAGACTCACTGAGGTGGGTTTTAATTAAGTGGTTTCAATATCTCTACAAACGGTTAATTAAAAAATTGCTGTTGAGCTTATGCACTTGTTCTCTTTAAGGCCAGAAGAATTGCTTCATGATTGCCCCTATTTTGCACTGTGGTCACTGGATCCTGTAATAAGCATGACTTCTCCAAACCTCATTTTGGATATTCTGGTACACGAGCGTAGTCTGAGTCGGGGGGTTCCTCCTTCTTATCCACCACCTGAACAGTTTTTTAATCCAAGCACCTATAATTTTGGTAGGTATTTCAGTGATTTTCATTTGAATAATGACAAGTTTCAGTGGAGGTCAAATGCCACTTTAGTGGTTCTCTTTCATTTCTCTTGTTCACTGTTTGTCACACAAAAACCAAACGGAAAGAAAAGGCCCACAAACCTTCTCCAACCTGATTTCCTTGTCCTGACAGGGTACTTAGTCTTGTGCAACACATCTGACAGACTTCTGAGTTTTGGGTTTTGGGGCTTTTGTAACATAGCCTGGGAAGGGGTGATGGCCACAAAATGAAATACCTTTGAGGTTAGGCACCTGGGTAGCACTCAAGCTTAAGTTTCTACAGAGAGAGAGTAAGTAGTTTTTATGGGAAGTGATGCGATGAAGGAAAGGGGTGCTGGAGGTTTGTCTTTGCAGACAGCACTATTTAAAAAGCATCAACTGGAGATAAGGTAACAAGGTCTGTCAAACGTTCCTTGTTTCTGCAGATGTGACGTGCTTGCTCAACTCGGGAGTTGTTCACATGACTTGCACCGGCTTCCAGAAGGAGGTGACTTTTTAATTGTATTGAGAGTGTCAAGAGATTAACCTTTCCTAACGTTTCTCTTGCAGTGCTTTGAGTGTGAGAGACCTCTTGATGCTCACACTGCCCATGCACATGCATAGCTGCAGTCATATCGTGCCAGTTTCGTGCAAATGGCACTGTTTTAGGGAGGCATGAGCAGGGGTTGAATGGCTAGAAAGGAATTGCAGCACTGCTGTAGTCGGAAGGACAAGTGTGGTGGAAGTTGGGGAAAGTGTTTACCTCTTTGTATAGAGTGGAGTTAGGGTTGGTGAACTTGAGAAAGGAGAACAGCATGGAGAAAGGGAAAAGTGATTTAACTGTTTGAGAAGAAATGCAGTTTTTTCTCTCAGCCTTGGCCAAATTATAATTTCTGAGCCACTGCACAGCTCTTGACAAACCCTTTCAAGTTAAGTTCCAGCTCACTAAATATTGTAACAAGGATCAGCTTCAGAACAAATGAGCTCATATGTGTGATTTAAAGTGGTGTGTTAGGTTTAGTTTCAGTTGAATGTAATTTGTGTCTGAGAAAATACCAGGGCCTGTGTATTGACAGGCTGGAAAATACTTTTTCTAGCATTGCAAGGGTTGATATTTTCTTCTACAGGCTACTTTTTAAAATGGAAACCCTTAGTTTGGCTGTTGTTTTTAAGGCAGAGCCTTAGTGATTGAATGCTGTCTTAACCTGTGTGTTTTGATTGATGTTTCAGACCCTGAAGTTTTTGAAGAAATCTGGTCCTTTAATAAGTGAAGCCATTCGTGACAGCTACACTCGGTGTCTTGTAGCTGGCTTGCTGTCTCCAAGACAGGTTGATGTCCAGCCATCCAGTCTGAGTCAGGTGAGTGTACGCTGGGGAATCCAGGGGGAAATAGATCCATCTTGTCTGAAGAGGCTATAAGACCATGATCTTTAATTTCAGGCTGCTCTGAGAGGCAGGTTTTGACATATCAATAGGAGAAATAATAATATTCTTAGGTCCAGTCTTCTGATTGAAGTGAACAGCCCTGAGAGGTTTGTCTTTAGTGACCCATCTGTAAATTCCATGCCCCAGGTCCACATGTGGAAGCATTCAGTCAGTGCTGGGCATGTGTGTCAGAAAGCAGCTTTCCCTGGGAGCAGCCTTCATCCTCTTCATGCCCTCAGAGTCTCAGAGCCTTGGGTGCAGTGCAGTAGGTGGCCCTGATGGTGCATCCCTCCAATGTGTGCTGTTGCAAACACCAGCTTGCTGGACTAGACATTATTTCCTTCCTAGGAAGTGCTCACCAGTTACAATGGTCTGCTCTACCTGACAAATGCATCAGCACTTCCTCTCATTGTCACTTCATCAGTGGGTTTTTCTGCAGCCTCTCAAAACTGATCTTTACCTCTGTAGCCTTTGCCTTGTGCTGTCTTGGCTCGATTTCCTCCTCTTAGATGGCCCTCTTGCTGCAGCACCTGTATCTCTCAACACTGCTACGCATTCTGTCTGTTGTCACAGTGGCTTCACACCCCTCTCATGGATTTTCCATTTTCGGTGCAGCGAGCTTTGTTTCTTCTCTGAAGAGTTTCATGAAAAGATGAGTCTTTGTGATGAGCAGCCCATCTTTCTCCAGGCAGGGTCAAAACTGAAGGGTTGGATGGTCATCATGGAGTGGAGCAGCAAGCACAAGCAAGGGGAGAGGAGAGCAGTCTTCCCCCTGCCTTCATCTTCCTGTCTGTGAGATTCTTCACCAGACTGTGGAAATGTGTCAGGAAAAATAACACTTCTGCATAATGTGGTAGCTAAAACAAATTTGGCAAGCAGACCCAGCCCATAGAATGCTTATTTTGCAAGCCTGATGTAGGCTTTTACATTCTGATTAGATTTTCTGATGTCAACTCTGGTGTGCAATGACTTGAGAAAGCAAGAAATTTTATGATGACATTTGCTGAATTGTGATTATATTGTTGAGACACTGCATTAAGCAGGGATTGCTATTGAAAGAAAAAATTCAGAATTAGGGTCAAGTAGCTTGAAATTTTGTTTGGTATCCTAAGTAGTATTTGGCATGTTTCCTTCTCTGAAATGCATTTTCAGAAAATGATGGAAATATATATATCCTGTATGTCTTCTAATATGCAGAAATCACTCTTAAATGTCATGATTTTACTTACAATGCAAACTTTAAATTTTTTTTTTCAAAAAAATACAGGAAAAAAAAGGAAAAATTCTATGCAGGATCATTTCACCTGAAATAAATGTCTGACCACCAGCTGGAATAAGGTGCTGCATTATTTCCCACGTGTGTGCATGCCTGTGCATTATCTTTCTCGAGGGCTGCCCTGGCAATAGAATACAGTAATTGAACAGGCTGAAATTCCAGCCTGTTAGAACTGAAATGTTTCACTTCTTTCTGGTACTTTAACAAATGGTAACTTAATGTTTTAGCTGCCAAAGCTGCTTCATGTCTTGCTAGTCTCAGGAGCTGCTTGGCCTCAGCTTCACTGTTTCCATGCAAACAGAGTGGTGTTTGCTGTGTCCCCTTCACGTGTTCCTGATGGCAAAGGGGCATGCCCAAAGTGCATAACGGGTATTAGCAGAGGATGTTACTGAAAATAGTTAATTGGGACTCAGTAAATGAAGACTGAAACCCCGAGGCACAGAAACAGATTGAAATTAGCCTGTGTGAAGTTGCGATGTCAGAGGCAACTGTTTCTGTGTTCCTCAAACCAGCAAGCAGTCCAGCCTGTGGCTCGAATTAAGAAAGAATCAAGAATATGGAATTAGTTGCATTTGCAACTAAGGTCTGAATGGGTATCCAGTTAGAAATGAAACACTTGTGTTGTGGCTCAGGTAGTGTCCGATTCAAAGCTACTGTACGGGTCACCGAGAGAAACTCCAGTGTTTATCAAGGTAAGCCTTAGAGGAAAAGTATGTGAGGTTGTGATTTGCTTTTGTCTGTTCTGTTCAGGAGGAGCAGTTAGAAGCAGTATTGTCAGCTGCTGTGCAGACAGGTTCTTTAGAACTTCTGACGGGATGCATTAAACACTGGACTTCTGAAGGTAATGCTGCTTCCATGGTTTTTATGTTGTGTCTGTTTTGGTTAGAAATTGTGATTTCATGTCCTTTTTGTTTTCTGTTTTTAAAGAGCAGCCAAGTTCTGCTGTAAATTTACGGTTTGTTCTTGAGTGGATGTGGAACAAAGTGATCTGTACAAAAGATGAACTGGACCAAATATGTGAGTAGTGGTGTAGTGGTTTTTTGAAACCTCGAGTCATTCTTTGTAAAGGATCTTTTTTAGTAATCTGCCAGTGTATGCTGCTGGTTCTTTAAGTGGTTCTTTAAGTGTCTTGTGGTTGTTTAAGTGTTTAAGTTTGGATGTGTGCAGTTGCTTGGCTGAGCGACGATTTAATATTTCTCCTTGACAAGGTGTTCCGCTCTTCGACGGCTCCTGCAACTTCATTGACCCACAGACATTACAGTCCCTTCAGCACTGCCAGCTGCTTCTGAGCAACCTCAGCACAGTCCTGAACTGTTTCCTAACAGAAGCCCGAGAGCTTACTGAGAAAGGTTGGTGAAAGCACTGCTAGGCCTTTAATCTGATTGTGAAGATTTGCAAGGATGCTTGGGTTGTAACTGTGGAGACAGGAGCTATTGTTGTTTTGGATGGCTGGGAGAGAGTGAGGTTGAGCTGGGAGGAGAGGCTTAAATCTGAGCAGTTGGGACTTGGATTTAAGTGCCTTTGAGTTCAGGGAAGCAGCTTGTTGTGGAGTTCATGAGGCTGGGTATGGGAGGTTACACTGATTGAGCACTGAGTTGAGTGAGAACCTGGGTGGCAATTGCGGCAACTGAGTGTGGTGATGCTGAGAAGTGTTCCTAATTGTTAGCTGGCAATTGATAATTGTGTGCAGATTGCTGGGAAATAGAAAGGAAACCAAAGTGAGTAACTTGTAAAGCAATTTCCTTGAGTTCTTTTGGCTTCTGATTTTATAAATTGTTGTTGGCCTGTTGATGGTAATAGAGGACTATAATGTCTTTCACTAAAGTAAAGCTCTCTGCTACATGGAAAACAAATGTTGTCTTCCTGAATATATCTAATAGTTTAGGCTTTATTTTTCAATTTGAATCTTTGGTGATTCTGTTTCATTGTAGTGATTGGGTTTTCTTTTTTTGGCGAGGGGGGAATGGTGTTTTTTTTCTCCAAATTCATAAGTGATCCAGAGGGACAACTACAAAGGCAGGTTTCTAGTATGTTTGTTCATACTTTCTATTTGTTCTGCAAAGGGAGTTCTGTAAAATGAGAGAAATTGCAATACTCAAATCTTGTTTTGCCTTTTTTTTCCAGGTTTTTCAGACTTGACAAATAAGCAGGTGGTAACCAGCCTCATTTCTTTGTATGCACAAGTGGTGATCTGGTTCTGTCGATCCAGTCTTCTTCCCGAGGGTTTAGGTAAGCAGAACCTGCAGTACCAAAGCACTTGTTTTGATAGTAAAAGCAGTACCTGCAAGTTTTGAACCTTTGATTTAATGCTCGAGGTGAAAGTACTCCTTGGAAATGCTCTTAATTCAGACGCCTTATAAATTTCACTTTCAGCTTTAATTGTTTTACAGATGGTCATATGTTCAAAAAAATCATTCCCTTTGGCAGTTGTTTATTTAGGAGTAGCCTTGAGCTTACCCTACATGCTCTGAATGCTGCATCAACCACAAACACAAAACTGATCTTGAGACAAGAAGTAGATGTAGTTTTGCAGATTGCAGCAGTAGTAGTTTTGTCTTAGTTCTCCTTTAGCAAAGGCAGAAACAGGATTGGATTCTTTGAGAGTTGGAGGCTTCTTGAGGTTGTGTGGTTTCTGTCTGTCTCGTCCAAAGTTTTAGTTGAAAAACGTGGTCTTATTTCTTTAACTTGCTTTTACTTTGTCACCTGTAGATGATCACATGCATTTGTCCCGGCCTTTCTACAATTACCCTCTGATTCAGAGCTACTATACGGGTCACCGACAGAAACTCGAGCGTTTATCAAGGTAAGACTTAGAGGAATTCTCTAGAAAGCTGACACTGTTAGCCTTGTGGGAGTGGTTATTTTTGCAGTTAAAACCCTTTGTCTGCACTCCTTGGCATTACATATAACAGAGCACGAAAGCAAGCCTGGAACCGAGAAGGTCATTGCAACTCTTCTCTTGGGTTTGTGCTTCAGGCTTCTTAATTCATGAGTTCATTGTGAGCTGAAGACCATCTTTCCTCTGACTCAGAAATCTGTGACGCTGAGAGGCTGGATTGTGTGTTTTACACTGTGCAAGCCCTTGCTCTCTTTTGTTGCAGAGGCAAATGGGATTCTGATTGCTTGATGATTGATGGAATGGTTTCCCAGCTGGGAGAGGAAGTGGAGAAGCTGTGGCAGAGAGATGAAGGTGGCACTGGGAAATACCCACCTGTTAGTTTACATGTGAGTGTTCTGTTCACTGAAAACCCCAGGAGCAGCAGCAGCAGTCCCCTAAAGCCAATGATTGTGGAAGACAGGAGCATCAGAAAACCTTTTCATCTTTCATTTCAGGCACTGCTGGATCTCTATTTGCTAGACAGCATTGAAGAAAGCGACAAACATGCAATTGTATCCTTTCCAGATTCTGTAATTAATCCTTCAGGGTGTGCACATAAAAGTTTTTATATACTTGTCACCTGTGTGTGGTTAGCAGCACTTTCAAATTTATGCCTCAAACACAATGTGAGTGAATGCATTTAGAATAGAGTTAAGTCCTAGACAGAAGCATTGCTTAATTTCTTTCTAGACTGGAATTTTTCTGATTTCTTAAATGTTTTGTTGCAAAGTCTCTTCTCGTATGAGAAGACATGTTCTGTAAGTTGTATGCAAGATAAAAACCCTGCTTAGTTCTTCTCAAATTTTAGCACAGTTACTTATTTTTTAGGACACCCCTATATGTAGCATATGACTGCTTGTTAGTATGGTGCCCTAAAATGTACTGTTTCAGAGCCAAAGGCTGGATCGACAGTGGTTTTCCAGTTGCTGGTTTTTGCCAAAATCATTCATTTCCCAGCCCAGCTAAGAGTGTTTGATTTATTTTGGTTAGTGTAAAAAGTGCAGACACACAGAATATTAATTGGGCAGAAGCCTAATATTTAAGCTGCTGGAACATTCAGAATTACCTTTTCTTGTTTGTTGGCTAAAGCAAGAGTGGAGCCTGGAGAGCGAAGGGTTTAAAAATGGTTGTATTCCCAAGCTGCCCTTCTCAGACATGTCCCTAACATGGGATGTCAGAAAGGGAAGATGACAGTTTGAGTGAGGGATCCAGAGGCAGTTTTAAACACAGTTTCAATCAGTAAGTGCCAAGTTGCATTGTACAGGCGCCATAATTTGTGTTGGTTTTGTGAAGACCAGAAATGAGGAGAATAAAACAGCTGTAGAACTTGTTTTCTTTAATAATTAAGCATTGGATGTTGAAGTGTGTTGAGTGTCCAACTAGTGGCTTCACTGACAGAAGCAGAAGCCTGGGTTTGTAACAGCAGTACATAAATACCCAATATCTGCCTTTCTGATTGCCTTACAGAAATCCACAAGTGTTTCTTTCTGGAAGTATATTCAGAATGCAGTTTTGTGATTAGGACCTGACTATTAGTATAATGGGTTGTCATAGCTTAAAATCAAGATCAATACCTTGAGATGTTCTGCTTTCTACTGTTTTCATATTCTTATTTCATTGTTTTGTTAACTGTAATGTGATACAAGATTCTCGCCTTAGCAATTTATTCACCTTAATTAGATACTGTCAGACAATTTACTTGCTGCTGGATATTATGCATTCCTTTCCAAATAAAAGAGAAAATTTACTTGTTTCCTTTCCAACTGCGTTTGCTATCCCCTGGGGTCTTGTTAAGCTGATTCGAGGGTTTTGGCTTCTAGATCACAATGATTATGAAGTAAGTATGAAACAGTTGAGTTAGACACACATTGCACTGCAGAGCTGTAATCAATAAAAATACTTTTTAAAATTGCTACTTAGATGTTGGGAGCTTTTTTATAACATTGCTCTGACATCTTCAGCACAAGTTATGATTTGAAATTTTGCTTTCACTACTTTGAAATTGATTAAAACAATGGCCTAATCAGCATAAATAATGCTTGATATTTGAATTTTCAAAACCGTATCTGTTTTAGGAGGTTTTCAGCAGACTGGTCGAGCACTGTTTCTAGAAGAGTGTTTTGGGTACTTGAAACATGGAAACTGTGATGGTAGCAGGAACATTTGAGACAAAAGACTGCAGGAGTGATGTTTCAGCCTGTTCTTCCTAATGATTTAGGTTGTTCTTTACCTGTCACTATACCAGTAGAATCAATTTGATTGTCAAGTAACTTCTTATTTACTAATGTATTTATAAAAAGGGATGTTTCTACACAGAGTGTTGTGAACTTAGAAAAAATCTGAATAATTCGTTTTAAGACATTTACAATTGCATGGCTGATTTTTTTTTCCCTGCAAATACTGAAGAATTTTTCCTGATATGTCCTGGATCAAGTATTTTGTTTTTTAGACATATAAGTTTCTCTAACCCAGGTCAGCCTTTGCTGGAGAAAGTTTTGTCTGCTTATTGCATGGGTATGTACATCTGTGGTAATGAAGCTGCTCTCAACTTGTCCAGAATTCCCTGGCCCTGCTCTTCCATCCAGCTACAATCAAGACTGTGTCATGGCAACACATGAGGATAATTCAGTCCCTCATGTGCCAGGGAGAGCACAGGCGAGCCCTCAGGTACATGCAGATGATGAAGCCGTCGATGTCCAGCAGCAGTGAAGTGCAGCTGTTCCTCACCGTGTTGTTGTCCAATAGGTAAGGAAATCTTCCACTGTTTTGGCATTCAGATATGGGGAAATGTGGAGAAGTGATGACACAAATGGGGTTCCCCTCCATTTCCTTTGAGCTTTGAAGGAATACCATCACTTTGGGGCATCTTTTTGGCTTTGGGGTTCCCATTCCTTTCCATGTGCAAAACTTTAACTGCAGGTGCATGGTGGAGGCTTGGGGTCTGTTGCAGCAACACACCACGAAGTTAAACATAGAAGAGCTGCTAAAGCACATGTATGAAATCTGTCAGGAGATGGGGCTCATGGAGGATTTGCTGAAGCTGCCCTTCACAGACACAGAAAAAGTGAGTTTGGAGAAGAAACAAAGAAATCTTAATTGTCTCTTTGTCAAGGGAAGAGGCAGAATCATAATGGATGTTTGAAACATGTTATTTCTTACAGGAGTGTTTGGAGAAGTTTTTACAGACCAAATCTGGTGTTCAGAATCATGAATTCCTCTTAGTCCACCATCTGCAGCGTGCCAACTACATCCCAGCACTCCAGCTGAATCAGGCCATGAAGGCCAATCTGATGGTAAGGGTAGCAGCCCTGTTGAGTGTGCAAGTTTCTTTCAGTGTGACTGATCACTTCTGGTACTTCCCAAGAAAAATCCTGTGTTGTCTTTTATACTATTCTTTAAAAGACTAGGAATAAGTTCCTACATGTCAAGTTATAGCTGAACCTAAAAGGTGGCTGAAATAATTTTACTTCTGCAAACTGCCATGTGAATTTACAAATTAAATGTTCAGTTGTTGACTCTACTGAAAGTTTGTTTGTATCTGAGGAAAAAATCGGTATCTTTTCTACCATCCCATCTTTTAATTCAGATCCTCAGATCCCTGTGTTATATATGGTTTAGTTATGGAAGTTATTTGTGTCACTTTTTTCTGTGGAATGAAGAGTATGTTTTATGTCATGTCTTGTATCTTGCTTTTACCTGCGAGCAGTCTGGACACTCAAAGGTCAAATATGCGTAGTGGGGTTTAGTTGTTGTTTTGGGTTTTTTATTTTCTCAAATTACAGAGCAGGCTCTCTGATTCTAGTACTTTCATGCTACCAATTTTATGACATAAATTCTAAGCTATGTTTATCAAAATATCCAGATGAAATTTTGTGTTATGTGAACTTCTCTTAGGGATCTCTGATTCATGTGTTGATTTTTGAAAGTGTATTTTTCCAGTAAATTAAACTTAAAAGATAGTCTTGGAAGGTTTAAGTCCTGTATGTGAAAACTGTGTTCCAGACAGGCATGTGTAGGTAGATTTTCTTAACTTGTTTTAATTTTCCCATCATTTTTTCCAACATAATTTGCAGTTGCTCTGTATATTCAGTAATCTCAGACATCTGTATTTCATGATAACCAGGGGAAAGCCTGCTCTTCCATAAGCCATCTGAAATTGCAGTTGTTAAGAAATATGTAAGAATAAGGCTCTGCAAAGTGCCAGAGTTCTTTTAACTAGGAGTTTTATGTTCTGCTTTTATTCCAGTCTTCCTTGCATTTATACAAAACTACCAGGTGCAATTGGTGTGTTCTCCTGGGTGGAACTTAGAACTTGCTGTGGCTCTCTGCAGTGGATTTGTCTGTAGAGCAAATTTAGGCCTAGGTTAGAAAGAGCAGAGAGGGTTGTGTGCAGTGAACTTCTGGTGAATTGTTAACTTCTTGCTTTACACATTTCCTTTGTCAGAATGATCGTGATCCTCGCTTGAGAGAGAGAGCAGTAGCCAGAAATTCTCTGTTAGACCAATATGGCAAGATCCTTCCCACAGTTCAAAGGAAGCTGGCAGTAGAGAGAGCTAAGCCATACCGTTTGCCTTCGTCGGTCTTAAGAGAAGGTAATTTTAGAGAAGGGAAATAGGATGTGCATCTGGCCATCACTTTGATTACACAAGGCTGATACTTTACCCTCTTGCTTTACAGTCCCAAGGCCCAAGCCATTATCAACAGCAACAAGGCAGGCTAATGCGGGAAATGTGCGTACAAGAGCAACTTTCATCAGTAAAGTGTTGTCCAAAATTGGAGAAGTATGGTTAGGAAATGAGCAGAAAACAAATATCTCACAATATGATAGGTAAGGAACCTTTTATAAAAAAGTTAGTCTTGAGCTACATGTTTGGAGTGGGAGGTGGAGAGTGAGTGAGTGAGTGAATTGTAGTGGGAGAGAAAGAGAATTCAACCTGAATTGTGTTAGGCTTTTGGTGGGAAGATGCACATGAATAAAGCTTTGTTTTGCCTTTCTACACATATATTACATAACATCTAAGAATCAATTTATCATACATAGTGTTTGGAGAGTTTTTCTGCTATGATAATCTTCTCTATACAAATGCACGTATTTACATTTTGGCGAATGTGTTTACAGTGTTTAAGAACCTGAAATTCATACTGTCTCTACTATGAAGCTGTTAGTGTACTGACTTATAGACTAGCTTGTGTGATCTTTTACCAGTTCCTGCTTGGTTACTTAAAAGTAAGCAGAATTAGTAAGAGTGGAGAAGAGTCTTATAATTGTCAGGTGATTGTCCTACATTGGATGTAGTTACATAAACTTTAATTCTGGTATAGGTGGACTTTTAGGGAATGAAAATCAGTTACGTTTTTGTTTTCTTTCTAGTCCTAGAACTACAGAGCCAGCAGTCAGTACTCATCCTGCTGCAGAGTTGCCTGATGCATTTCTTGGGACACCTATTACAAAACTTTCTCAGAAGTGTTCAAGGTATAGTATATATACAGACTTTCAAATTTCAGACTTTTATATTTCAAAATGGTATTGTTTATCATGTATATACATGTGCATGTGTGTATGCTTTTTTGGTTTACCAAGGAATCAGTTGCATTTAGTTTTGTATCTCAAAGAAAAGATCAACTTAGGGATGAAATTAGGTAGACAATATGAAATGGTCCCTGCATTGACATGCCAATGGGTTTTCTCCACTGCTAAGAATTAGGTCAGTTGTGCAACTTAAAATTGGGGTATCTTATGTCAGAGGCAGGGATTTAGGAAATTAGGTATGAAATGTAAAGAAATAATGAAAAAATATCCCAAAGTGACTGTCGCTTGTTTGTGGGACTGGTAGGTCACACCAGCAGTGAGGTTATATTTCTTGTTTATCCAGTATTTTTGTTCTGCATCATCCAAGGTTATCACAGCATGCTATTTTTCATTTATTTATTGATATTCCTAGTTTGGAATGTGTATTTTAACAGGTTGCTGGATTTGGTCGTTCGTCCTGTTCCTTCCTGCTCCGTGGCTCAGGATGAGAGCTGGCAGTCCCCTTGCAGAGCTTCTACTTCTTTTGTGGCATCCAGCCCCCTGAGATCAAATACACATCACTCCAGCTCCAAAAAGAATCTGCCAAGAGCATCAGAGTTGACTTTGCTGGAAACTCCTCGTGTGGTCAAGGTTTGTATTTTAAGACGTCAGTAGCAACCAACCTAATGAAAAACTTCTGCGGTTTCTTTTAATTGAAATCACCAAAGTATTTAGTAGAAGTGCTTCTGGATTTCAATTTTCAGTATGCATGTGATTATTATATACACAGCCATTTTGGAAGCAGTAAATTTGGAACAGTCTTTAAGCAGGAAACTTTAGTTCTCAGCTGATTGCAGTGGACAGCTGATTGTCCCATAGCTTTGTGAACTAAATTTATTTTTATTGTATGCAAGAATTCCATCTTTCCACTTTCTTATGAATACCACATGTACCATATGTAGGAGGATGAACTAGCTTCATCCACCTCTTTTGAAGCCCTTTCAGTACTGTAAAATCATATGAGATAAGAACAGCTGAATGCTTCCACATGAAGATGTGTAGGTATTTTTGCAACAGTGTCACTTCCTCTTGTGTGTAGCTGATTAATTAATGAAAAAAAAGCTGTGTCCATTTCTTTGTAGAATGGCTGTCAGATGCAGCAACTGAGAACACTGTTGTGCATAGTGAAGTTGAAGTTGTGTGCCTTTTATAAGAGTAATGTCGGAATTGCAAAAATTAGTAGGATAGCGGATAACCTTGCAGAAAACAAGATGTCATATCCTTGCTTCCTGAAGAAGTAATTTTGAAAAAATAACATTTATTTTGTTGGCATTACAAAGACAAATGAAGGGAAATATAAAAAGCATGCATTTTTATCCTGAAAATGTTGGTGTTTTTGGAAGAGCAGTGCAGAGGTAAAACTTTCTGCTGCTATAAACGCAGTTCACAATTTAGGATAATGTAATTTTTTTGTCATTTCTATACAGTTTTCTGTTTTGAAGATTTAACTGGTCCTAAATTAAGTGTTTTTATTTCTTTTCCTAGAGAGCTAAAGATTTGGCCACATCTTCTGGTTTTCCTGGGTTTACTCCTCAGTCTATTCTCAGGTCCAGCCTTCGCACTACGCCCCTAGCAACTCCCTCTGCATCCCCAGGACGATCAGTTACTCCTCCTCTACGAGCAAAGGAACCTAGAATATCTTTCAGGGACGAGAGCTCACATGCAAAGTGGAGTGTTGGGGTAAGCTAGGCTGCAGTTAGTGAGTTTTGCAGATAATGCTGTGATTTAATTTAGACTTTAGTTTGCCAAAACTCCTTTATATTGAGAATCTGGATTGTGAATCAGAATGGCAGAATTTGATAAAAAAGATTGTGTTATGCTAGACATTTTGTAACATCATGTTCTTGCAGGAACATAATCATAACATACATCAGGGACCATGGTGGGTTTTATTCAGATGTTGTTCAGAATGTTGGTTCACCTTTCAGCTGTACTTTTTCAAATGGTAGTGTTGCAGGAAGGTAAGGAATATAGATGGAGCCTCTTGTTTGGGTTTGTTAAATTTTGTAATTTGAGCATCTAGGAAAGTAACAAAAGTCATAAAGATGCATTGACTCTTAACCTGTCATTTTGCAACGTTGGATTTACTTAAATGATGGTAAAAAGAGACTCCTGATGAAGAGAACCTGTAGTGTTTTGTTCTCTCAGGCCCAAAGTTCTCGGGTTTGCTTCTTGCCTTGCACAGGGATAGCATCCATGTAGTTGTCAAATGCAGTGGGTCAATCTGACCAGCTGTGGTTCCTTCTGCTCCTGCAGCTGTGTAGCTGGATTCTGTGGTTCAGCCCATCAGCCAGTTGCCAGCGTAATGTACCCAAATTTGGGGCACAACATGGGCATGTGCCATGTGTGAGTAGTTGGTGTATGTTACAAGGAGCTACTCAATTGTAACAAGATGTACTCTCTCCTGTATGAAATTCTTACTAATAGTGGCCAGATTAATTTGCTTGTTCCATGCTACAGGCATAGTTGAACACCATGTTTTAGTAGTGCATATGTGTTTGTTGAAAGGGCAAGCATAAATTAGAGAAATCTTGAGTTAGGATGTTACTAGGCAAAGCTTTGTCTTCCCAAAAACACACTAGTAAACCTAGTGAAGAGCCTTGAGATGACATAGTGAGCAAGACTGATTTAATCTTAATTATTCAAGGTTATGGAACTCAATAAGCAATCTAACGTGTAATTATTTTTTACACTCAACCTTAAATCTAAGATAATGCTAGAATGTGAATTAATTTTTCATTGCTTCACTAAGGGGACATATGGAACTTAGAAATATCAGTATTTGTTGGGCTTTTTTGTTTTGCTTTGACAACAAACAGACTCATGTTGCTGATCAGAACTTTTATTTTAGGTGACAGAAGATGATAAAGCACTATTTGGAGCTTCATCTGAGCATCATCATGGCTTGGTGGAGGATGCTTGGTCTGAACAAAGTAGAACTAAACCAACTCTGTTTACTGTGAGCAGTCCTGGAGATGATCGTGCTGAATTGCAGGAATCTTTAGAAAGCATACCTGGAGATGGTTTGGAGAAGATGGATGTCAGCAAGGAAAATAGTAACTTCTCTGTCAGATCAGACCAGACCACTTTGGAGTATTATGATGCAAAATCACCTGGGGATTTTGAAGATGATGTCATCTTTATAGCTGCTAAACCAGCTAATTCTTCCACTGAAGAAACTGTTGATGTTCAAGAATTGGAGAAAGAGGAAGAAAGTGAAATGGTTGAAGACAAACCTTTCCAGATGAAGCAACAAGATTCTTCAGGACAAAGAAAACAAGCAGGTATGTTTCATCCTCTGATGATAACCTCAGTTTCTGAATTTTTCAAATGTCTTCAAAAGACTGAATTACTGAGGAGTGCAGCAATTAATGATGAGTTTTCACAAGTGTCCTAGGCTTTTAAAATTACCTCTGTGTTTTACGTCTTTTTTAGGTATCCTGGACCTTATGAATGTATACTTTCCTTGGCTGACATTTTTTTTGTGTAGCTGCAGCTGAAAAACAACAGTATGGGATTTTTGAAAGGGATGTGTGTTTAAAACATTGGCTTCTGGTTCTGTTTTAAGGGTACTTCTGTAATTTGCAGGAATTTTTTTTTTTTACTAAAATTATGCATCAGACTTTTTGTTCTACTGGAAAGTGGAACACAGGCCATCTATACACTTGAAGTCTTGGTAGCATTTTTTTGTTAAGTTCCTATCCTAGGTGAAATGCATAAAGGATCACTTTTAACTCATGAGCAGTTTAAAAGAAGTGATGTTGAGAGAAACAGGGAAGTCATCTATCTCTTTAATTTTTGTAGGATCTGTGGAAGAATCAAATGCTGAATATGATACCCTTCCTGAGTATAAGTTGGTGTTTAAAGCTGCTGAGGCTGCAACTTCTGGGGCTGGAAATGAAGGGTGAGCTTATGAAGTAGATATATCTTGTTCACACAGCATATAGCTGCTGGCATTTCTGTGTTTGAAAACTGATTTTGATTTGTGATTAGTACTTTCCTACGTTCTTATGTGTAAGGGCCTGTCTATTCCATTCTGTCTGTGACCAAAAGTAATCTGGTGTGAATGTAATGCACATTGACTAGCTGTCAATTTGAGCCTTTTTTCTCAAATCATTGCAGACCCCAGAGTATGATGGTAAAGACTTCATTCAACAGTCCCATACGGACTTTGTGAGACTTGCTAAGCAAATAACTGAACATAAGCCCTGAAATTTTTTGCTGAGAATTGTGTAGTTAAAATGAATCCTGAGAGTCCTGTAACTTCAGTGGGTTTATTTTGGAGTTTGAATACTCTCTGATGGTATTTTTTACACTTGATTTCTGTTTTCTGTGTGTGCTTAACTAGCATCTACTTGTTTATGGAAAGGGAAGCCATTTTCTCACCAGGTACTAGTGAGAAAAGCTGCAACTGCTGGGTGATAAAAACAGAATGTTAGCAGTGAGAGAACCTTTAATTTCAAGTGGTAACTTTCACCTGTACAGACTTCTGTTCAGTTGGTTCTGAATTCCTGTTATTGTAGTTGCCCTCTTTCTACAGAACACAAATAATAAATTATTCTGTAATGCACCTCTGTTATGTTATTATCTAGTGTTGGGTAGCTGGAAAGAATGTTAAGTGTGATTAAGAATGTTAAGAATTGTTAAGTAATTTGTTGCATAAAATGAGTTACAAAGTGAATTACAAATTGAGTCACAAATTGAATATGTTGATAGAGGAATTTCTAATTTTTCTAGTATTTTTTGTGGTTTGAAACTTGAAGATTTTACAGTGAGAAAGTAGCTTGTAAAGCTCTTAAAGGTGTGTTTTTTCAACCTTTATGATGAATTTCTCTCTTTTCATGAAGTGAAACAACCTACCAGGAGTCTGAAATGACCTCTTCATCAGAAGAAAAAGCCACACTGGTTGCAACAAATCCACAGCTCGCTGAATCCCCAGAGGCAGACAGTGAATGTATGTTGGAAATGTTCTGTGTCGTAGGGTAGCAGAGCTCCTCAAGTCAGATGTGTAGTTTGCCATACCACTGTAGGGGTCTCAGATTGAAATAGTAGTAGTGTGTTGCTGCTAACTTTCATTAAACTGTAGAGAGAACACCCTCCTTAAAGAAAGTCCTTGTAGACAGTACATAATGAATCTTTTCATTCTTGATCAAAATATTGAGATGCTGGTAGAACTTAAAGTATTATAAGGAGAGATCAGTATTTATTTTAATGTTGTACACCACTACCAATTTGTGTGCCATAGGATCTGCTGCTTGATTTACTATTTTAAAAGACAATGCATCCTCAGTATTCAGACTGAAGCAACTGTCTACCAGTGTGCCTTTCCAGCCACATTGTCCTCTTTTTGTCCCCTCCATGGACTTGACAACTTATTTTCTCCTCCTTCTTCCTTGCTGTGAGACTGCATCCTTTAGCTGATCTGTAGATGTCACAGTTTAAACCCACTCGACAACTAAGCCCCACACTCACTCATTTCTCCTGGGTGAATGGGGGAGAGGTTAAGAGAGCTAAAGGTGAGAAAACACATGGATTGAGATAAAGACGCCTTAATAGGGAAAGCAAAAGTCTTACACGCAAGTCAGGCCAAACAGGGAATTCATTCACTACTTCCTGTTGTCAGGCAGGTGTTCAGCCATCTCCAGGAAAACAGGAAAATGGGTCATGGGGAGGAAGACAAACACCATAATTTCTAATGTCTCCTGCTTCTTCCTTCTTTCACCTGCCTTTTATGCTGAACATGCTGCCATATTTTATAGGATGTCAGTTGAGGTCAGCTGTCCTGGCTGTGTCCCCTCCCCATCTCCTTGTGCACCCCCAGCCCACTCACTGTTGGCAAGGTGTGAGAAGCAGGAAAGGCCTTGGCTCTGTGTAGGGGCTGCTTAGCAGTAACTAAAACATCCCTGTTATTAACATTGCCTTCAGCACAAATTCAGAATAGAGCAGTACCAGCTCCTATGAAGAAAATTATTATCCCAGCCAAAACCAGCACAATAGTTTTAGCTTTTGGAGAAAGCCCAATATATGTGGCAGGATGGAGAACCATATTTTTAGCTCTTGCTAGCTCTGTTAGGTTTTTTTTTTGCTTAAACTTCCATCATTTATATAAAGGTTAAGATAAAATTGCATAAATCTCTTCTAGCTGTGATAAGTATCCTTGACAGCGAGGACATGGTCAGTACTCCATCTCAAAATCGCCTTGAGGGCAAGTGTGTGGATTTACCTGAAGAATGTAACCCTGAAGCAGCTGAAGAAGCCAATGTTTCTTACAATCCTCCAAAAACTGAGGGAATTAATGTAAGTAAACTATTTTCCCAATTGCTACACAATAGAACAGTTTGCAAATTGAGGCCAGACCTGTTCTACTGACAATTTGAAGACACTCACAAATGTGTGTGTTTCTTGAGCGGCTTAACACAAGTTTAAAAACTCGGTATTGTATGTTTTTCTCTTCTGCATTTTCTGTTTCTATAACATGAATGGCACCTGTCATTCATGACTTAGGCCTTTAAGAGCAAACAAAACCAAAATAGAAACCTGAACTATTTTTTAAACTAGTTAGGCATTAATTTGATGTATTAGAATTCAAACTTTATTTTACTTTAAAAATAGTTTTAACATTAAAGACAATAAAAAACTTACAGGAGTGCAGCTTCTTTGTACTGGTAACCAGTTACCAAAGGACAAAAAATGTGAGAACCAAATTCAGAATTATTTAGGTGCTTAGGTCATTTGTTCCTTCTTAAGACACAGAATTCCCAGTAATGAGCGCATTTATTGTCAAGATATTTCTTCAAGAGATGGAGGTATTTAGAAATTATGTATAATCTCATGCAATCCAAGTGACTCCCCAAAGTGCAGTGTTGAGTTGTTGGATGTGATACCTGGCCAGTGTGTTACTGTCAGAACTATCATGACTGAAGCTTTAAGCATTGGGGGCCCAGTTGTATTTTACCCTGTCAGAGGCAGAGTGGGTCCCACTGGTTGCATACACACCTTGTGCTGGAAAACTGCTCCTGGTCATGGGCAGTGGCAAACGGTCAGTTCTGAACAGAAATATCAGAAACAGAGCATGTGAATTGTACACAGGGACATCTCTGATCCCCGTGCCTCAAATACATAAATGCTTAGCTGGAGTACAAAAGCACATTGTTTCATATTCAGGGGTGATCTTAAGGGAACTATCCTAAGTTTCATCTAGCTCAGTGTGAAGTTAGTCTGTTTGGTATTGAATAAAGTACTAACAGACATTTTTTAACTTCAGGTTATAGAAGATGCCTCAGAAGCAGCACCTGAAACATCACCATATAGTGAGCTAGATCCATCAAGCGACCTTCATTATAGCTATGAAAATATAGAGCAACAGTTTGCATGTGATTTGCCTGATAATAAAGATAGTGAATGTGATGCAGCTGAGGGAGATGGAGACCTTTTTCTATCTCAAAATAATTTTACCTTAGTTTTGGAAGGAGAAGAAGGTGAAGCAGAGATGGGAGACCCTACATCAGTAGATGCTTCTAAACCAGATGACACAACAACAGAAGAAAAGCCTGTGACCAATTTAGGAAATACTGAAAGCCAGGAACATGTTACAAACTCAGTGTCCACTGTAACTGGTGATGAGGAATCCCAAAATATTGCAGAGTCACTCCCATATGTGCCTGAACCTATTAAGGTTGCCATTGCTGAGAACTTACTGGATGTAATCAAGGACACGAGAAGTAAAGAATTTACATCTGAAGTTGTAGAACAGTCAATTCATGAAACCATAGGTAAAAAGGTAACTAGATTTCAGAAGGCAAAAGCTCCCATAACACCTGTGCTAGAAGCAGTGGTAGAGGAAACCAGCAGACATCATTATGGCACTGCTCCAAGAACACGCACAAGGGGACAGCTGGGTAGAAGTCCGGGTATTCTGTCAGCAGGCACTCAGCAGCTGCTGAAGACGGACAGTCCTGCTCTGCTTGGACTGTCTCCTCGGAGAAGTACCAGGCGAACAAAAGAATCATCTGAGACTCCCAGGCTCCAAACAGAGGAAAATACTCAAGAGGAGCAAATACCTGTAACACCTGTTACTCCTAGGAGAGGTAGGAAGCCTAAACTGTCTAATTTAGAAAAAACAGAAAGCAGCCATTCTGATGGACAAGCCTTGTCTGACAGTACACGGCCTGTTACTCCCAGAAGAGGATTAAGGAGAGCAAAGGAAGCTGCATCTGAACTCCGAGAAGAGGCTAATGAGGAAATGCCTCTTGCTGAAGGCAACATTATTGCTTCTTTTGACTCCAAAAGGACTAAAGGAGGAAAACGTTCAGCTGGAAATCCAAAAACTGGCAAGACTGATACCGATCACAAAGTAAAAACAGCAGTCAGTCCCAGCAGAAGTGCAAGAAATTTGAAAAGCTTTAATTTACAGTTTACTGAAGATACTGTCAAGGATCAACAGGTGCAGCTTAGTGACCAAGTCGTTTTACCTGTGCCAAGTAAAAGAGGCAGAAGGAGAAAGATTAGTTCATCAGAAGTTTCAGAAAATTCTGATCTTGATGTGTCTAAATCATCGCTTCCTCAAACAGAATTCAAACTTCCTGTCACGCCTAGAAGAAGTGCTAGGAAGGCGGCACAAAACCTCTTGGAAGACCCAGAGTCTACCTCTTCTCAGGAAGACATACATTCAGGTGTAAAAGTAGAAGCCCTTGATACTCCTAAGAGAAAAACTAGGAAAGTGCCACATGAGAACCCAGAAAAAGTGGATACTCATGAAGAAACCCCTGCAGAGCCAAGCGAGGAGCCAACCACACCCAGAACCACGGTAAGGACAGGGCGTCGGGGCAGGAAGAGGAGATCAATGTCTGAGGAGACCTCCCAAGGAGCTGGTGGCAGTCCTTTGCTGCTTGAAGACATAAACCCCTCAGGACATGATCAGACATTAAGAGCTCTGACAGATCGTGTTACAAGAACCAGATCCAGCAGGACTGCCATCCATCAGAAACTGTCCATGGAGGAAAATGAGGCTTTCCTTTTCTCCCCTCCTCTCACAAAGCTGACAAAGAAATTTGAAGGTAGGTACGCTATGTTTATATGCAAAAGAGGGCATATCCTCTTCTTTAAACTTCCAAAACCAAACTGTGAGGATGGCTTTAAGTATTGTAAAGAATGTAAGCATGCAAATGAAAAAAATTGCCAAGAGGCAGTTCATCTTTTGGCTGAAGTCTATTTGACTGCCTGCTTAGTTCTGGTAGAAATAGATTATGAAGCTGATCTAAGCCATGAAATTAAATTTAAGATACATTTTTTGTAAGAAACTTAATTTCTGTCAGATTTTGAAAGCCAGAGATTTGTGAATATGTGATTGCCACCCTTTCCCCCCGCAACAGAGAAATAAAGGATGTGTGTTTCCAAATTCTGTTCAGATGAGCTGCATCTTGCAACAAACTGTTCTGCTGTTTAACTATGTGATTCTTTTTCATGAGTGTATACTTTGTCAGTGAAGTTAGTGTACACAGGAGTCTTAGAGTACATGGTAAATGTTTTTGAGATGTGTAAGGCCTGTTGATGCCTCTGGAGTACAATATCTTTGATTATGTAGGTGCAGGTAAAATCACTACTTTGGCTTAGTTTTGTTTCACTATGGTAAAAGAATTAATCCCTAGAGGTGGTTACTAGGGGGGAAAACGCCTTTCATGGAGTATTTATAAAGCTGATTGGATCTTTATTTTAGGAAGCTGTTGTGCTCTTTTTTGTCAGGTGTAATTTAATATTACGGTCCCTCCTGTATAATGTATGTGCATTTTAACAATGAATTGTCATTTTAGCAGGAAAAACAGACCGTCCTGTGAAGTTTCAGGATTTAGACCCGGATTTGTCTTCTCAATTTGTCTTTTCACCCCCTCTTTTGAGGTCAAGGACAAAAACTGTAGCTAGCATTTCCCGAATTGTGAAAGAAGCAGTAAGTAAAAACTCCAGTTGTTCCATGTTCTTGATTTTAATTCTGCAGCATTTTTTGAGATTGTGCTTTGCAATGCCTTGCCTTTTTCTTTGGAAACATATCTAAATAGAGCTTTAAATGAATCAGTTAAAAATTTTATTGTTTTTCTTCATGAAAACTAGCTACAAAAGTCAGTTTTGAATCTTGTGTAAATCAGAAATTGATAAATATTGTTTTGCCTTTAGCAGAAGGCATAGTGGCTCTCTTTAAATTTACTTGGTATGTTATCTGTTAATTTCTGAATTTTAACTTCTGGGATGATAAAATAATTTTATGTGGAAGGTTTGTTTTTGCAAACAAAGGGTACTTTTGGAAATAACTTTGCCATGATTTCTTAATAAAAAAATGTTATTATTCCATAGAAGTCTAAGAACTTGTTCATGAGTAAAATTTTTGTTGTCTTAACATAGGAGCTTCCAGCTAAAGAGGAAGAGGATACCAAATCCGTAGAGTCTGGGGGAAAGCAAAAATTGAAGAGAGGTAGAACTCCAAAATCAAAAATGAAGAAAGCAAGCAAGTACGAAATAAGTTTTGAACAGTTATTTGCATTTCTTAATGTGATGGTGATTCAGCTTTTAGAAGTATCTAACTACTTCTTCCACATTTGGCTATGCAGGTCTTCTCTCACTACATTAGCCAGTCCAGCTTGCTGGTCTAATAGGCACCTTTTCCCATTTAAGGGTTTGGTTTGCTAGTGGAAATAGAAGAGGGAAGGAATAGAAAAGGGCAGATGGATACTAATTGCAGTGGTGACATTGCAATACTCTTACATAGTCTTATTCCACCTTATGAACTCAAACTCTTCCAGTTTAGCTTCTCATACAAGGTGGGAGTTGGCCAGACAATGAATAAAGAGAATGAAAGCAAAGCAAACCTGATTTATGTCCCTTTTCTATTTTAATTCTATCTACAAAGAAGCCCATGCATTTTTAAAATTGATTCTGGAATTCCTTATTTTTTTCCTCAATTAAATACTGTTAGTACTGAAAAATTGACATGATACCTATCCTTCTTTTCAGAACCACAAAAGAAGATTCTTGGTCACCTCCACCAGTAGAAATAAAATTTGTCTCTCCTTTTGGAAGTCCAGTGGATGGAACAAAAACCAAACAGAAAGAAACTACAGATGCAGCAGGGAAGACCCTAAGAAGGAACAAAAAAAGACTGTCTAATTTTCCAAAGCCAGTTGTGCGCCGGAAGATGCTGTAACTGTTTTTTTAAGTTTATAATGTACACCACTGTTTGTAAAGTCATCAAAATTGTGTGAACTAGTAAAAAGAAGAAAAATCATCTAATTTGGAACAGATAATTTATATAAATTATTGTAAAATTTCATAAAAAAATGGTCTTCAGTAAGTAACTCCATATGGAGTGTGATTTCCTCAGTCAATGCAGTTTTCTATTTTATATTACGACTTCATACCTTTATATAATATGTAAATACAGCTTATTTTAGGAATGTTAAATAAAAATGTATACTCAATGTGCTTACTGTCTGATAGCTTTTTGAGAGAATACTGGGTTGAATGACCTGTATTGCTTAGAACTTTTAATGTTGGTTTGTGGGAGTTACAGACTCTCAAAAGTGATTCCAAAAGCTTTTAAAAAGTTTGTTTAGAATTCCTGTAACAAGTAAACATTTTAAACATACTAGTTTTAATTTTAAAATTATGTTTGACCTTCTGGCACAAATAATTGGACTTACAATACAAACTGGTAATTCCTTACATTCACGGTTAAGTTGTACTGTATTGAAGTCAGAATGTAAACAATTGTGTTTTAAGCTGTGCAATATTTTTTTTTGTATTTGTCTTAAATTTTGGGAAAGCTGCTCTTTAGTTCATAAAACCAGATCACACCTCAGATGTGTCATTAGTTCTTAAACTTTGTCAGCAAAAAGTTAACTGTACAGATGGTGTGAAGTTACAATAGCATATCAGATTTAAAGGGATACTACCCAGATACTTTGAAATTTGAGCCAAAATTATTTTCGTAATATGACTGCTACTATAATTAAAATACTTACTGTCTGTAAACATGCTTTGCAGTATTTGAAACCTGCATATCACAGCACTGAAAAACTGATGGTAATAGTCTGAAAAAGGTACAAAAATGTACAGAAATCTTAGTTGCAAACTGTATTTTTCAATAATTATTTCATTAACAATCTTGCGTTAAGGAGTATATGTCCCTATGAAGTTTCAATTTGTATAAATAAAGTCACAAACCTATTCTTTTAAAAGCAGACATGGAAGTACTATTTTGATGTGCAGTCTTTTAGACAATGGATTATTTTTCTGTATGTTAATTTATATATAGATGCAACTTTGAAGACTACAGAATGGTGGAACCCGATATTAAACTTTTCAATTAGTAAAAACTACTACAGTTATTTAAGATGTACATTATTTATTAATTAATAGCTTGTACATAGTGAATGAATGTATTAACAGACTAAGATTGTGAAAGAAGATTGTTTTGGGGATGTGATTTTTCTATCAGAACATCATTCTAGAGAAGCAATTGCATGCACTTGAATATTTTTCTCCTTTGGGGAAGTATTCATGATTGAATGATAGCTAAAAAAAAAAATCAAAAGTTTAAAATGTGAAAGTGGTGGTAAATGGAGACCTTTGAGCCAAGTTAGTAATTATTTTCTGTGCATTTTGTACATGAATGACTATAAATACGGTCAGAGAGGAAAGGGGAGGGAAGTTTAGCAATTTTTTATATTCACATTTCTCAGAAGAGCAGTGAATAGCTCAGAAAATGTGGCAAATGGTCAAATTTTCAAAATTGGAATAGAATATAGATGGCAAATCTGTTTTTTGTAATATGCAAGAATATTTGTAAAATACTCTGATTATTGTCAAATTGAATTGACTGATGAAATGCTAGTGAAGATTGCTTAATAGGGTTTTAATGCATTTCTGCAATTTATACTTACATATATGTATGTTTTTTGGTATAAAAATTATTTGGAAAAAATTAAAATATAGCATTAGCGGATTTTATTAGATTTTAACATCCATTTTATTTATACCTCAGCTAAAATATCCTCATTTTTCTGTGCTTAGGAAGAAAGCAAGCAATAGCAAAAGACAATTGGCAATAGATTTAATTTAGGTTTGCAATTTTCTAGTAACTTTTTACTTAAAACTCCTTTTAATTTTGTGTTTAAATGTTTCTCTTTTTTCCCTTTTTTTGTAACTTAGATGTGGTGCACAGTTCTCCAGTGCTGATCAGTTTCCCCAGGGAACAGTTTAAAAAGGTGCCTCCTGAGCATAATGTGTATCAAGGAGTGGGCTGAGAAATTTGAAGGACATAGAAGGAAATGGAAGCAAAACCAGACACTGTGGCTCTGTTTAGAGCCTGAGAAAAGGAAGAAGTTGAGGAACAAGTGTTAAAGTGCCAGCTCAAGGATGGGTTTGTAATGAAGTGGAGAAAATAGACTTTATGTGGGTGCTGTCGGCGTAGGCTTGCTACATGTGTGAAGGATGAGTGGAAAAGATTTGCAGCTGTTTGCGCAGAGATCTGAGACAGAGAGTGTAGCAGTGCCAGAGAAGGGCAGGAGGGACCTGTAGAGGCGGTGGCATGCATGGTGGTGGATGGATGGATTGGATGGGTGCAAAAAGCTGTGAGGGCACAGCTGAAATTTTCTAGCAAACAAGGTGGGAATTTCACAGGAGCTACAGCTCATTGCTAAATAGAATATTTTGAAGTTTTCCTACAGAAAGGGAATTCCTTGGTTCCTTAATGTTTTTGTCCCCTAAAGAAGTGCTGGATGGCTAAAAGCTGAAGCCAGATTGTGCATCTGTACTTTTAGGGTGTAACAGCAGAGAAAACTCCACTGGAAAGTTAACCACCTTGGGATAGCAGAATCTTAGTTTTCAGGAAGAATAAAATGGGGTGCAATGGCAGATTTTATTTCTGAAGCACGCAGGAGGAGATATTAGTGATGGGAGCATGAATAAAGGCTGTTGAAAGGTATTTTGTAAGAAAAGAAATGTTACAGTGGAAATTACTCTCTTGAATTACCTCACAAACTTTATTTTCTTCAAATATAAGCTAAAGTATTTGTTCTAGGTTATAACATGAAGGAGAGTTAAATCTATTTTACTTTCAATAGCCACTCAGTGCTTGAAGTGCTAATTGATTCATGTTGATTTTGTTTATTTGCCTTAATATTTGTGCATGTCCAGTGTGCAAGTAAGGGCACAGATAACTATTTAATCCCCCATCAGAACTTCTCATGGAAGACTACTCTCAGGGTTGTCAGTGCAATAAATTTGTTTACTGCAATTTCATTACTTCCCATGTAACTACTATATAGCAAAGTTGTTGATTCCTGGTGGGGGAAAAAAGAAGCTTTAGTAGAAAACAGTCTACAGGTTCTCATGAGTAGTTAGGCAATGCTTGCAACCAGTTAGTCTAGGCAAATCTGAAAATAATGAAATAATAGAATTTTAGGTAATAGGGACAGCGTTTGTTTCTTTTGTCTTTGTCTTCTGTGCAAACTTCTGGGTTTCCATTCCAGGAATGCTTTTTTTCACCAAAGTAGTCAAGGTAATGAGTCTCTTTGATATGCTTGATGATAAATGTTCTGTGGTTCCTGATTAATTAAAGTTGTTCCTAAAATAAAATGGATTTTCCAGCACTGGGCTGTGTGCATGACCAATATGTGAGGTAGAGTTAAAAAGTATTATGTTAGTTATGGTTATTGATTATTATTATGCAAGTTATGGTTATTGATGTGACCGTTCAGGTCAGTTCCTCCTTGGCTGTGTCATGATTCACAGCAGACATTTATGTGCTGTGCATTGCTGCAGAACTTGGTTTAAACCTGAACTGAAACATGAATTATTAGTGAATGACTGCTTGCTTGTATTTTGATACTACAACTGGGATTTTAATAACAGTGAGAGAAGGATGCAGGAGGTGGATGTGTGATTTCTGTGAAAACCAATAGCACAAGCATAGATGATCCCAGGAGTCTGGAGCACAGAAAAACCTTTGCTTTTGATCTGACTTTGTTGTATCTTCTGACCCTGATTATCTTCCTTAAAGGACAAGAACAGTGTGCTCATCTCAGCAGGACCCTTACATGGACCAGGTAAGATCTTATTCAGAGAAGCAGCTAAAATGAGTTTTCACTAATAAGCTGCTGTAGACTGGTCTGGTTTTTTATCTCTTCATATTTGCCTAAGTGTAATGCATATATCTGGTGTTCATTGGTTTGAAGTGTTACGTAGTGTTACCTACATATCTGTCATCCTGGAGCTGAACACCAAAATGCAGCACATGCTCTCACACAGAATCACAGATTAACTGGGTTGGAAGGGACCCACAAGGATCCAACTCCTGGCCCGAAACACACCGTGTGCCTGAGAGCATTGTCCAAACATTTCTTGAGCTCTGTCAGGCTGGTGCTGGGGAGCCTG
>QUSF01000238.1:0-101521 GCA_003676055.1 Chloebia gouldiae | reverse complement strand
GGGTTCACCTGTATTTCTTGTTCACTGAGTGTTCTTGTTGTCAGCATTTTAGACTATCACAGCATGCTTTTTTTCATTTATTTGCTGATGTTCCTAGTTTGAAATATGTATTTTAACAGGTTGCTGGATTTGGTCATTCGTCCTGTTCCTTCCTGCTCCGTGGCTCAGGATGAGAGCTGGCAGTCCCCATGCAGAGCTTCTACTTCTTGTGTGGCATCCAGCCCCCTGAGATCAGATACACATCCCTCCAGCTCCCAAAAGAATCTGCCAAGAGCATCAGAGCTGAATGTACTGGAAGCTCCTCTTGTGGTCAAGGTTTGTATTTTAAAAAGTCAGTAGCAACCAACCAAACCAGAAGCTTGTGAGCTTTGTTTAAAATGAACCCCCCAGATTCAAACTGTGAGGTATTTTCAGCATGCATGTTGTTATTGTATACACAGTCCTTTTCAAAGCAGTAAAATGGGAACAGAGGAAGGTTTAGTTTGCAGTTAATTCAAGTGGTCACCTTGTCCCACAGCTTTGAGAAATACACTTTTTTTTATTGCATGGAACAAAGTTCAACCTGGACTTTTCAATCTATACTTAGCTGCCTAATGATCCAATTTGTGGCTTAACCATGTCATTATTTAAGTGCTAAGTAGCTTTCTGTAGTTTGATGTGCATTTCTACAATCAAGAACTGTGCTTCAAACTCTTAATCCAGTCACATGAATGACAACTAAGCAATCCCAGTGATGTCAGTCTCTGTTAGATGCGGTGATGACTCTCTGCAGCAGTTTTGCTTATCAGTTGTTTACGTTAAACTGTATTTCTTGTCACTACCATCAAACTGTTAACCGTTCAAGGCAGTAACACCTGACATGGCCCCTTGGTTCTGATCTTTTTTCCTTTGCCTACCTGAATGAAATCATTGCCATCTTCCTAAATTATAACCTCTTTCTTGTTATGAAATATCATCTATACTATTGCACAAGTTTCATCCTTCTCCCTTCTTACTCCTTCAATTCTGTAAACATTTCTGAGCCAGGAAGACCTGAATACTACTACATGAAGATATGTAGGTATTTTTACAACACTATCCCTTCATCTTGTGTGCGGATTAATTAGTACAGAACTAAGCTGTGGCTGTTGCTCGTCTGGCATCTGGAATACAGTAATTGGAAATGCTGCCCTGCAGAAAACTGGTTGTGTGCCTTTTAAAAGAGCAGTGTAGAAATTGCAAAAATTACTGGGATAGGAGAGAACATTGTAGACAAAAAGATGCTATATTCTTGTTTCTTCAAGAAATTGGAAAAATAATCTTTCTGTTGTCATGACTGAAGCTTTAAGCGTTGGGGGCCCAATTGTATTTCACCCTGTCAGAGGCAGAGTGGGTCCCACTGGTTGCATACACACCTTGTGCTGGAAAACTGCTCCTGGTCATGGGCAGTGGCAAATGGTCAGTTCTGAACAGAAATATCAGAAACAGAGCGTGTGAATTGTACACAGGGACATCTCTGATTCCTGTGCCTCAAATACATAAACTCACAGCTGTAAGGTAGTACAGAGTGTGTACGTATGTTTTACTTCAGGGGTGAATGGAAGGGAAAAGCAACTTTTCAATGCCTTTAACTTTTTCTAGCTCAGTGTGAAGTTAGTCTGTTTGTATTGAATAAAGTATCAACAGACATTTTTAATGTATTTTAATTTTAAAGTATTAACAGACATTTTAGGCTATTGAAGACAGTGGAGTGACAACATAAACTTAAGAAGCAGCACCTAAAACCCCACCATATAGTGGACTACATCCA
Organism: Chloebia gouldiae; assembly: GCA_003676055.1. Taxonomy (NCBI): domain Eukaryota; kingdom Metazoa; phylum Chordata; class Aves; order Passeriformes; family Passeridae; genus Chloebia; species Chloebia gouldiae. The sequence continues at coordinate 99,732 of QUSF01000238.1, read as the reverse complement.
TGAAGCAATCTTCAACACATCTATGATATTATAAAGCATCAATTTGTGTGCGATTTGCCTCAGAATAATAAAGATCAGTGTAATGCAGCTGAGGGAAATAAGGTCATAAACGTCTCTAAGTATCTGAGAGAAACTTCCATAGTTTTTACAAGTTTTACTGATACAACAAAAAAAGCCTCTATATAGAAACAGAATTTAATGTATTCACAGTCCTGAAAATCATGAAGGCTACCTTTCAAACATTCCTGTGACTCAAGGCTTCCGTTGCCCACAAATACAAACGCAGAAATAAGACAGCAGGACAAGACACTCTCATAATTCTTAGGCTAACAGCAAAAAGCAGGCTTATCAACCACAGTATCAAGTAGCGTGAAACAGGCCAGTGCACCCAGAACCTGGATCACATCAGATCAGATTCCAAAAGCAATCAACAGAACAAGCCTCCTTCTTTATAGAAGCAAAAGCACAATACAGTTCATGACTTCTTACCTAAACACATAGATCTGCACTAAGAACAATTATTAAATAAAGGAAAGATTAATTGAAGATGCTAATGAAAACATATACCAAACACACCTTAGGAATAACTAGTAGCTTATCTGCTAAGGCACTTCTGTTTCCAGGCTGCCTCCTTTACATAGCTGCACAATGGGGCGAAGCAAGGCAGCTGTGCTTACTTGTGAAGCAGACGCTATAGCAGGTCCTGAAGTAGGAACTTGAACTTAGATGAATAAGATAAGGATTTCAGAATTAGTACCCAAGAAGTGACCAATTCAATATGTCTGTGAATTAACACTCAATACCCACCCTTTAGGGGTTTGCTCACTATAGCAAATATAGCTTTTAACTCGATTTTCCTTCTGTTTCTGCTGCAAACAATAGCTGAAACTGTTTTATGATTAGGCTTTTGCAGCCAAATGGGTTCTATTAGAGTTAGACCCAGGAAAGGTGTTAGTTCATACAGTTATGTTCTGACTTCAGACTTCAGGCTTGCTAATAACAGAGAACTCAACACCATGCTTGTTGAGGCGATCGATCAGTTTTGTTTTCGAGAAGGCAGCTCCTGGAGAATATACACCACCCCTGTTAGTGAAAATCAAACAGAAGAAACATTAGTGGCACAGTGATTGAGGGACACCTTTTTGTGAAGCTAGAGATGTGCCTCCCTCACTAAGAAAGAAAAAGCCACTTAGTCAGAGAAAAGACTGGGTGAAGAATTTGGCAGGTTGGTTATAATCATAGGTTCATTTCTGCATCCAGCAAACTACAGAAACCACTCTATTAACTGCACATTAAGACATTGATGCAAAGGCCTGACTAAAAGCCTGTGACTACATCCTTTTAAACTGATCGACTGGTGAAGATCAAGTGTCTTTAAATCAGCTTGTTGTGAGGCATCTCCCTTGCACAGCCAGCTGGGTAACACAAATCCACAGGCTGGTTAAGTACATTTTCAAAGAGAAACATTTGCACACAGTAGCTTTAAGGGAGAGTGAGCTGCTCAGCATGGGAAGGTACTTACTGTTTAGGCAGAGAAGCTGTATCTTCCAGAAGAGAGAGAGCTGCTTGAACCATTGCAATTGGTGTAGCAATATATCCAGGCTCTGACAAAAAAAAACCAAACCAAACCAAAACCCCCCAATGAAATACAGTGTGTTGAAATGTACAATGTAATCTTGCTCTTCTTGCATTCTGAAGAATAATGTCTTTAACAATGAAACAGCCTTTCCCAATTAAGAACAGCATTTTTACCTAGTAATCAGACCAAGTAGCTGGTGAAATCCTCAAGATCTAATCCAGACAAATACTGCTTCACACAATGGCCTCTAACCACACAACTGTGAGTGACCACGTCATGGTAACAGCGGGCTCTCTGACACAGCAGGAGCTTTCCCCATCCTGTGCTTAAATTCAGAATTTTACCGTGAAACACTTGCATTCTGCCACATCTCTAGTTATTTGAAGAAGCTATGCTACAGTAACTCATTTCTGAATGTACATTCTTGCTCTCACCAAACATCAGGTGTCATCTCCCCTCAAGGAATGACCTGAACAAAAGTATGTGATAGAAATTATACCACACCGGACCCATTTAAGTTCACTCTCAGGGAACTGGAAATAAACAAAGTCCAGTCTGTAAAAATTAAAAACTATTCTTAAAGCCCTCTTCCTTCAGAAGGTCTGCTCCGCAAAAATTAAAATCAGACCAGGGAAAGTCAGAGGAAAAAGAATCACAGGAATGCAAGTGAACTGGCTATTTTAAAAACCAAGTCACAATGAATTCTAGTATCCAAGTTAATACCTTGTACAGGCTGTTGGCTTTGTTCCTGTTGCAAGTGCTTCTTAAGGGTTAAAGGGACAGCAGTGCAATCAGAAACGTATTTTAGAGCAGGTAATGCTAGGCAAAATATATACCTGGTCCTTTCACTTCAGTGCAGATCTTCACATTTGGTTTGCCATTCTGGAGATCTTGTCCCTCACTGTAACCCTCACCAAAGAAAGTCATTGTAAAAGAGGTTCCATCCATCTGTAGTGGACAAGACAAGCATGGTCACCAAAAGAAAAACTGATTGCTACCAGGAAAGCACAAGTAGTAAATAAAAGTATCCAAATTCTATATATAGAATCCTGCCAAATACTATAATCCATTTAAACATGAGAGGAGTTATTTTGAATTCCTTATTAAAAGGTATAATCTGAGTTTTTAATTGCTTCCACTTTGTTGCACTGGCCTTGTACTGTCTGTTTGTTCTCTCAGTACTTTCAGTCCTGGGTTTTTGCTAATCAGTCTCCTTTGATAGAGTACTCTGAGCCATCCGTAGGAATACATCAGGCCATTATCCATTTTATATATATATAATATATTATCCATTTATTCATCATAGGAGTTACACACACTTTGATGTCTAAAAGCAGAAGGCATGGTTATTTAAATATCCAGTAGCTATCTAAAAAGACACACAATATGCATTTGGACCTAGGGGGGAAGCTGTAGGAGTGGAGGCTGAGGTTTCTTGGTCTGATCAGCCTGGAGAAGATGAGACTGAGGGGAGACCTCACTGCAGTTATACCTTCCTTGTGAAAGGAAGAGAAGGGGCAGGCACTGATCTCTGTGGTGACCAGTGACCGGACCCAAGGGAATAGCGTGAAGTTGTGTCAGGGAGGTTTGGGTTGGATATCAGGAAAAGGTTCTTCACCCAGAGAGTGGTTGGGCACTGGAACAACTCCCCAGGGAAGTGGTCAGAGCACCACCCTGTCAGAGTTCAAGAAGTGCTTGGACAATGCTCTGAGGCACATGGTGTGAGTCTTGGGGTGTCCTGTGCAGGGCCAGGAGTTGGACTTGGATGATCCTTGTGGATCTCTTCTAACTCAGAATATTCTGTGATTCATTTAGAAATTATTTCTTTGAGGCTAAGCAGTTGACTCTAAATTACTATTCCACCATTACCACAAAAAATGTGTTCTATAACTGTGGTAGAAAACAGTCAGTTACCTGCTTCTGAGTTGGTCCTTTCTTTGTGAAGCATCCAGCAGAGAAAAATTCTGGGTACTGCATGAATAGAGGAGAGAAAAAAAAAAAAAGAAAAAGAAAAAAAGACCAACAGTAAGAGAGAGAAAAAAAAGATATCTCCAAACACAAAATTATTTTGTGTTTTGAAAACTTACTTTTGTCAGAAGTTTTCTTCCAAAGTTAAACTTCACCAGAAGAAGAAATAACATGCCCAGAAACATCAGCTTGATAACAGAGCCAAGACCACCTACAGTCATGTAAGCGCCATACTGGACCTGAAGCAAGAATGTATTTTCAGTGATAGCATTTACATTAACTTTGTCCATCACATAATTTTTATAAAGTAAGATGCAGTTATTTTGTACAACATACATTGGTTTAAACATGGCCTTAAACAATTGTCTTAGTTCTAGGGAATTATTTGAAGAATACTTTTCACTTTATCATTCATTCTGGGAAGACAATGTAACCACAGAGTGAAGAGAGAGCAGACATGGTACACAGGAATAAAAAACTTTACAGAAAGATGTGTTTTGATATCCAATTTCAGTCTTCTTTCCTAGATCTTCCCTTTCTCTGTGCTTTTTTTTAAAGAGAAACTGAAATAGCAAGTGTTTCTCATTTGTAGCTCTCAAGTGCATTTTTAAAACACCATCTCAATCTCGTTGCTTAACTAATGCCTGTGATTCTACACAGCAGTTATATGGATTGTTGGTGCTCATCTCCTCTCAGGAAGCCATGGAAAACAAAAATCAGTCATCTTTTCCACGACCGTTACTTCACACTGCCTTTACTCTGCACACTGGAGACCCAAGCATCAAAGAAATCTTAAGATACAAATGAGCAGCATATGAATTCTGTATCAGGATATTTACTACACTATACTGAGCTGGCTACAGCTACCATTGACTACAATTATGATGCTTTTAGAAGCTCTGCTGATACAAGAAGAAAAGTCTCTGCACAGAAACAGAATTTAGTATATTCATAATGAAAGCTACCTTTCAAATATTCCTGTAACTCAAGGTTTCCATTCCCTACGAATACATACCTAGAAATCAGACAGGAGAACCCAGCAAGACAGTCTCATAACAATCAGGTTAACAAAAGCAGGCTCATCAGCCACAGTCTCAAGTAGCATGAAACAGGCCAGTGCACAAATAACAGTAACTTACAGGTGTTTGCTGCAACTCAGTGTGCAAATAACGCTGAGTCCTTTTCACAACAGAACCATCAGATCCCATGAATGTCATGCAGTACTCCTTGAATTCCGGACTGTAAAACATAAAGCCTCTGCAGATGAAAAAAAAAATTAAGTCAGAAAAAAAATGTTCTAATCTTCACACAAACTGAAAGGAACTGACTGCAATGGCCTTACCATTACCAGTTTTCTCTCAAGAATTTTTGTAACTTTATCTCTTTTCACTGAAAGCAAACAATTCCAAATATACCCCCGGCTCACTCAAAATTCATTACATATAATTCACTATATTTAATTCACTATATATAATTCACTATATGCACTATATAAAGAATGAATTTGATAATCAACAGTCTTTCCATTTTTCCCCCTCCATTCTACTAATCACTTCTGAAATCAAGTTTCCCATGTCACTAGAAGTCCTTTAGAAAATGTTGATTTTGAGACCCAGTAAATGCTGGGACGTGTTCTCTTTTCAGTAAGATGTGAAGAAATCAGTAAGATTGATTTCTTCAAGTCTACTAGATGAGCACCTATGTTTTCATACTATACTAAATGCATCTTTTTAGGATTTAATACTGTAGCAATCTGTATCATAAATACTGGAACTGCTAGGAGACCACACATTCCACGTCTTATGCTTATACCTTTTTTTAAGCTTTGCACCAACTACTGGAACAGGGGCATATCCTATCTGTTTTCGAAGCTTCTTCAGGTTGGCTTCATCTGCAAGGCCATAGACAGCTGATTTCCAGGTCCCATCATGTGCACCAAGACCCTTGTGACATACCATGAAACAGTAATTAGTTCAGTATTTGAAGGATTCATGGATTATTTTAATAATATTAGAATCACTACACATATTACAATTATTACATGTAAATGTTATGACGGTAGTATATTGAAATGGTGGGGGTTGACCTTGGTTGGATGTCAGGTGCTCACCAAGACACTCTGTAACTCTCCTCCTAGCTAAGCTAGGGAGAGGAGAAAATAAGATGGAAAAATCCCTTGTGTGTAAAGATAAAGGCAATTTAATACGGCAAAAGCTGCACATGGAAGCAAAGGTGTAGTAGTTACAAATGCCTCCCCACCCCCCTACCCCCAACCCTTCTCCTTTCCCTTAGCCTTTATTGCTGAGCAGAACTCACACAGTATGGAACATCACTTTGGTGAGTCTGGGGCAGCTGTCTGGGCTATGTCCCCTCCCAGCATCCTGCCCATCCCAGCCTGTGAGGTGAGGGGGGAAATGCTGCAGAGACAGCCTTAGTGCTGTGCCAGCACTGCTCAGCAGTAACACTGCTGTGTTACTGACACCTCTGTAGCTGCCACACAAAGCACAGCACTGTGAGGGCTGCTGTGGGGAAATGAACTCCAGATCAGCCAGACCAAATGCAATCTCCACCTCTCTTTCCATATGATCTGCAACATACTCGGGACCCACAGAATTTAATACATATCTGTAGCTCTTCTAACCATCTTAGTGTAGCGAATTCTCATTACTGAAAACCCTTCCTACCAACACTTTGAACTTATGCTATGTATTTAAATATGTTTTCATATCCAACATATAGATTTATACATTCCCATTAACTACTAGCTCCTGTTGCTTAGCAGACAGATACTACTCTTCAAGTCCATGGACTTTCTCCACTCCTCCAGATGTTTTTAAGAACAAAAATGGTTTGCAAGGCAAGATGGATGCTCATGCAAGGAACAGTAGTGTTTGGTTGTTGGATATCAAGAATGACTTGGATCATTGTTGTATTAACAACAGCATTAGTATTATTACACATATTATACATTATTACAATTACTACCCACAGGTATTATCATTACATGCACTAAAATACACTGAAACAACCTTCACCCCCAACAACAAACAAAAAACCAAAACACCCTAGCACTAGGATTACTGGCAATATACTCTGGACCTGTTACTGTTTCACTTGTGTAAGAATCCTTCCCACATGTCTGCAAAAGCAATATAGTTCTTGGAACAGCTTACCAGAGCAAAGCAAGTGTAAGTAGACAGCTCTGCAAACAGACCTTAAATAAAGGGTGTTTTTCCTTGGGATACTTTTAGTAGCATCTAAAGAATAAAGTTCTTAGACTTATCATCAAAGACCTGCCAGCTTGCTCATTGGTCTGACTTAATGTAGCAACAGTTATTCTGACAGGCTATGGTTATGTTATTGAGAGTACTCCTGAACTTCAGGAAGGAAGAAACCAACTAACCTCAGGCCCAGATTTCACCGTCAGGAAACTCTCAACAGCAGTTAAGGTACCTGTAACGGAGGGAAAACATTACTTAGCACATGCAGTCATTAGTCTGCAAAGCCAGAGAATGCTCTGGTAGACTCAAAACAGCAGGCCACTGACATTATCAGCTAAAAAAGCAGAGTTATATCTTTATCTCAAAGCAAAATAATGTAATATTAAGACACATAACCATTTGAGTTAGCAAGTATTACATTTTTTGTGTAAATTACTTCAATACAGATCAAGTAATACCTCGATTCATTACATTTTTTTCATTTCTCTTATCTAATTAATGAGATAATCTAAAAAATTCATTGAAAAAAAAGAGGAAGGTAAAATGAGAGCCACATTCAGTTTTCCTCCAAGTTTCAAAATAAAGGAAGATGTAGGCTGTGAAAGCAAACATGAACTTAAAAATTCTGGTACACCCAAACTACAAAAAACCACCACCAAAGTAAAACAACCCACAACTCCCCCAAAAACCCAAAACACACAAAATATTTAATTTTAACATAGCTTAAATAATGTTCTGCAAAGAATGCTTAATCTGATGAACAGCAGAACACAACACCTCCAAATTCTTATTTGTTTTGCTTCGTTCCTTCTGAGATTGGAAAACTGTATTTGTATGGATAAATTTCAATATAGCAAGCAACTAGATAGAGGCAACGCCATAAAGTCAAAATAGGAAAAGATAAAAGATATCTATTCAAAACAGGTATCAAACATCAAATTACAACCTCATGAACATCCAGATACTCATTTCCATACCTTGTTTCTCCTCCAGTCAGATCTGAATTGAGGTTTCTTTAACTGAATGCCAACTCCAATGTAAACTGATCCCATTTAGCAGCCTTTTTAATAGCCCATAAGAGCAAAACATTTGGATACTCTTATCAACCCTCCCAGCTGAAAGTCAGACCTGATGAACAGAGTATCCTCATCTGGGATGAGGATCAAGTACTATTTACATAGAATTAAATCCTCGCACATGTTTTCCTAAATGTCTTTCTCTCTCAGTTACCCTCTAGCTGCTATTAAAGTGAAAGGCACTGCTACTTATAATCACAAAACAGCTTCTCAGAGCTTGCAGTTGAAAAAGGAAACTTGGGAAACCTGGTTACCCCCCAGTCTGTGGACCCCTTCCCACTGTATCTTCCCTACAGGATTCTCACTGCACAAGAGGCAATTGTGTTGAGGGTGCCTAGGGACATCCACATATTGGCTGAGCCTGCTGCTCGCAGCTGAACATTCTGTCCTCTCAGATTCACAGAATATTCTGAGTTGGAGGGGACCCATGAGCATCACTGAGTGAATGGTCCACGTGGGGATGGAACCCACAACCTTGTGTTATTAGCACCCTGCTGTGAACAACTGGGCTTATCACAGGGCCCTCTCAGCGAACAACACGGCCATGAATCCCTCCCCTACCCAATGACTCATCCAATAGGAGTATGATTTTAAATTCCTCTCTACCACATTTGATTGAAACTGGTCACCTGGTAAAGGCAAGCAAAAAGAGACACTGAAAAAGTTTCCACGGGACTACTGCTGCTTTAGGAAACTGGATGAGAGCATACTCTGCATTCCTTTTTCACCATAAAAATACGCTTATTCTAGTCACCTTTCAACTTGTCTCTGGTGTACAGTACTCCCATATCTGCCGGTATGGAGTCAAAGCCACAGCTTCCAATGACATATACTCCCTTTTCTGCAGCTCTTTCGTTGTATTTCAGGTACATTCCTTCCAGGAACTGAAACACAGCCAGAACAAATGTTTTAAGCTAAAATTCATTCTTGGCCATCCCAAATATTAGCCATCGGCACTTCACTGTCACATCATATCACCCTCCATGCTTCAAACCACTTCCAAGGATCTCTGACAAATATACATGATTCCTGGTCTGTAGTATGAAAGTTTCACAGCAGTGAAAAGTACAACACTCCTATGTAGTATCATAACACAGGCTTGAAGCAGAATTCAGCAATTTGGAACTTCCACAGAGACCCAAAGAGGCTCCTGTCTTAAAAGCAAGGAAACTATACAATCAAGTATAGTGTACTTTAAAATAATTACTGCATCTTGAAATTGTAGATCAGGAGGCAGAATTTATCTTCATGTTCAGAAACATTAGCAGAAGCATGAAACATACTAAACAAACACTCCTTTTGCAGAGCCTTGATATAAGGTAATGTTTTTTTACTATCACATACCTGGGGTTCTCCACTAATGTCAATGCAGCTTGCACCATTTTCAACACAAGCTTCTACCACAGGTTCTCCAAAGAATCTATACTATAGAAGGAAAGAACACTAGATTTAACAAAAGAAAACCCACACACCGCAATTCACCCAGTGTGCTTTACCTAAAGGTCCATCTCTGCAATAAAAGTGAACCCGGTGGCTATCGATTTTTCTAAGTGGGGCTAAAATGCAACAGCACTTCTATTTCTTGGCAGTGTAGGGAGAAGAAAACAAACTTCACTGCTGATAATGGCGCTTGCTGCAGACTACTGCACCTGATTTCTCTCATGAAATCAGATTACCAAGACCAACTGAATACTGCCACTAATTACACTTTACACTTTCTGCACTCTTATTATCAGCATATTCTCTGCTTAAACACTCTGAATTTCAGAGACATGGTCATGACCCAACTTCCACCTCGTACACTTTGATGCTCTCTGAATGCACTGGAAATACTACCACTCGAAGTTTTAAAAGGGCCAAGTGCTTCTGGCAGCAAGCCTATGGGCCCCTTTTCCAACTCCGTGCTTAACCCTAGCACCACTGACACGCTAGCCCAACCCAAAACATTGAGCCAAACTTTACCATCAGTATCTCAGGCTGCCTGTGAAAGACTGAAAACCAACAACGCTGTGTTTTAGTGCGGAGACCTGCCCGTGAACCGCACCACCTGCGACGGCGGCGGGAAACCCTTCGGCCACTGCAGCACGCAGCTGTACCTGGGACTCCGGGGTCGAGTTCCAGGAGCCGTCCCCGCGCGGCCCCGGAGGAGGATTTCGCCGCGGGGCACCGCCCCGCACGCACCCCCGCACTCACCGGGCCCACGCAGTTGAGCACCAGCCGGGTCTGCCTCGCCATGGCGGCCAGCGAGCCCGCGTCGCTCACATCGCAGAACAGTATGCCGACCTCCTCCCTGGGCGCCGCCTTCCCTGCGCACCGGAGACCGCCGTCACCGACACCGCTCCGCCCGGGACGAGCCCCATCCTCCCCGGCGCGGCGCCGGGGCTCGCCCCGCTTCGCTCCTCAGCCCTTCCCCGCACACCCGACCCGGGGGCCTCCCCGGGCAGCGCCCCCCGCCGGGGCCGCGGCCCGTACCCAGCCGCTCGGCCGCCCGCTCCAGCACCGCCTGCAGCTTCTCGCTGCTCCGCCCGGCCACGGCCCAGCGCAGGCGGCCGCCGCAAGGCCGCCCCTCGCCGGCAGCCTCCGTCGCCGCCGCCGCCCGCGCCACCTCCTCCACCACGAACTGGCCGGTGAAGCCCGAGGCGCCGAACACCACGATGTCGTAGGCCCGCCCGCCCGTCATGGTGCCACCGCGGGCCGCCGTGCAGCGAGCAGCCGTCGCACTGGCGGCGGCGCCGGGCAGCGCTGACATGACAGTCCGCGCCGCCCCGCCCCGCGCCGCGCCCCCTGAGGCGGCGCCGGTGCCCGCCCGGCCCGTGCGCGGCCTCGGCTCGGCGTGCGGCGGCCGAGGGGAGGGGAACAGCCTCCCGGGGCGGAGTAAAAGTGTGCCAGGGCACGGCCCAGGGGGCCTGGAGCCCAGGCGTAAGCGGCGTTTATAGGGGGAGGCCCTCTGCGGTCACAGAGCGGTTTGCGTTGGAAGGGACGCAAAGATCATCTCGTTTCAATCCCCCTGCCATGGGTAAGGACACTTTCTACTCGACCAAAGCCTCATCCAACCTGGCCTTGAACCCCTTCATTGATGTGGTGGCATCCACAACCCCTCTGAGCAACCTGTTCCAGAGCCTCACCTCTCTTAGAGTAAAGGGTTTTTCCCCAGCATCTGATTTAAACCTACTCTCTTTCCATTTGCACCCATTCTCTCTTTTCCTGCCACTACATGGTCTTGTAAATAGCCTTGCCCCAGTCTGCAATTAGGTCATGCTGAAATCTTCACTCTTCCAGGTTGAACAATCCCAATTCTCTCAGCTTTTCCTCACAGGAGAGGTGCTCAATCCCTCTGATCAATTTGTTGGTCCTCCTCTGGGTCACCATTGTTTGGTCCCAGAGCAGACATCCTCTCTCATGATGAGCATGGCTCTGTAGGCATTTCAGCACAGGTAACACAGGTGGTTGGAAGACCGTTACTAATTTAATGACCTGGAAGTAAAACAAAACATTGTTCTGCTACAATTGCAGCAAATATTTATGTTTTGCTCAACAACAAAAGCAGAATGACACAACTTGTGATGTTCCTGCTGCAGCAGGAAGAACCTGTGGCCCTGCAGACAAACTTCAGTATGGAGCATCCATGACTGCATGGAGTGGTGGAGCCACGTTTTCTGTTTTTCATGGCCAGGCTGCTCACCTGAATTCCAGAGGCTTGCAGCAAGTCATGCAAAGGGAAGCAGACTTGTGAATCCTGCTCACTGGCCCATTTTCCCAGGGAGCACCTACCATATTTAATTGTTCCCAACAGAAGCCTGTCTAACCTGTTTTAAAACCTCCAGTGATAGATGCTTTCATAATGTTCCTCAGGCAGTCTCTTCCTGCATTTGTTATAAATATGGATGGAGACAAGAAGCTAGATCTTCAGCTCTTGTAGTTTTAGCCCCATACTATTTCTCCTGTTTCTTGAGGACATTGGCAAAAGATTTAATCCTTGAGGAATATATAAAAAGATGCTGCAGAGCTGGAAGCTGCCATGCATCTCCTTAGCCTTTATTAAAAGGATTCCTTTGATTTTTTTCCTTACAAGCCACTTTGAACATGTATTTCTTCTGTTCTCTTCTGAGCTATCTTCAGCTGGTTTGCAATTTTTTGTAACGTAATGTCCAGTACTAGACCCCACCCTGTCAGTGCAAAATCGATTGAGAAGGTTATGTGAGATCCTGGAATTTGCATGTTTCTACATGAGTCAAACAATTGCCTTCTTTTTTTCTTTTGCAAGTGTCACATTGTTGCTGCACCTACAGGTCATGATTTGTTCCACCTCAGAGGCTTTTCCAAATTACTGCTGCCTAGCCAGTCTTTGCCTATCTCAGATTTCTACTGAAGAGTAATGACCTTTCTGAATATGTGCTAAACATCTCATCTCCGAGGCAGCAGATCCTCTCCTCCAAGCATCAGTATCAGCTCCTTGAGTAGTGCTGAAGCAGTTGTTTGTTAGGCCTACACTATCAGCTGTGTCAGTGAAACAACTCAGTCTAACAAAAAACAAAGAGTGGGGGAGGGAAGGACAAAGACTTTTTTGTGCTCTTTTTTAATTCAGATAATTTTGTTGATCTGATTTACAGAGCAGGAAGAACCGGTTTCTTATTTAACCTGTTTCAGAGTTTCTTATGTGAGAGGTCAATGAACATCATCAGTCAAGCTGCCTCTACTACCTTCTTCTCCTTCCTACACACCAGGATAATTTCCATCTGTGCTCACAATACTGTGGAACTCCTCTGAGCTACTTTGCTCTTATGCTCAATTTTTATCTTCTGCCATCAATTGTCAAAGAAAAGTCTTCTTTGATGCCCCTGGTTTTGGTCTTCCATTCTCTTTTCTCTCTTGCAAAAGTTTTGAAAAAACATTGGAACAATAAACATTAGATATTTTCCCCCTAATTTGAAGTTAACAGATTTTTTTTCTTCCAGACTTTAAAAATTATTCAGTGACAGGAGGCTGTAATAAGTCTGCAGATTTGCAGAGGGATCCTGACATAGTTTGCAGGGCTGGCTGGGATCCTCAGCCTGCTTTCTTCATCCCTTTGCTTCAGACATTTCTCTCTCTTGCCCACTCTCTCTCTCCATGTTATCCCCCAGAACATGAGGCAGTTTATAAACCTATGATTCTGACTCAATCATTTGTTAAGAATCAGGACTGCACAGACCTCCTTGGACCATTTGTATTTGATAAGACCTTCATTGTGTAGTTAGGCAGAGGCTTGGTGAGCACAGGCTTGCATGCAGTGCTGAGTGCCCTATCTCCTCTTGGTGACTGAAACATTACACCAAATTGAGCAGACCTACCCTGTTTATCAATCCACAACTCTCAAGATTTCACCTGCTCTTTCAATGTCAGCTGTGTTTCTTTAAAACACACTGCTGGAGCAAGATAAATTGATAAGGAAGTAAGACAAAATCTTACATAAGAGAGAAATCAGGGTTTAAGAATTACAGAAGGACAAGAAATGAGCACAGGGCTATCAAAACATGTGGCAAACCTAGTAGGTTTTTTTCCCCTTTTTGTTTGCATCAAATATAACTATGGTAGCTCCAAGAACTTTTTTCTTGGGAGAGCTCTGTTTGGCAAGTTGAAGAATTCTGTATGGAGTTTCACTCCAGCTCTCGGCATAAAAAGAGAACAAAATTCAAAGTCTCTAAGCCAGTTTCCATTCCTGCCTTTAAACTAACAAGTAGGCAGGTAGGTTTCAAAATAGCAAACATCAAAGTGATGTCAAGGCTCTGATTTTAAATGGAAGACTTACAGACTTGACTAAAACTAAATGTTAATCCATCTCCATAGTTAGTATCAACAATGCAGGATTGCAGAAAATACTCTGTGGGAAAGCAGTGGGATGATTTACAGTTTTTTCTTGTCCAATAGGAAGACAAGAAATGCCAGATCTGCTGCCAAGTGCAGTTCTGCAAAGGAGCTTCCAACATGAATCAGCTTCTCAGAAACTCACCAAATAAAAAGATACTGCTGTTTCTTTTAAAATTTTCTCAGATTTGAAGGTAGGATTTTTTCCCACGTGTATCTGCATACAGATAATTCAAGATTTCAGAACTTTAAAGCCTTCTTTAGCTGGACGGATTCAGTCTAAAACAACTTTAACTACTATAGGTCCCTGCTGGTTTCTTTGGGATAGAAAAGCATGCAGGTGAAACACACAACACTCCTGTGTGTGCTTTGGGTATCTGTTCAAATTCCTGGAATTAAATGGGCTTGCCTCCCTTTGCTAGCATATCCCGTTTCATCTGGAGCATCTGACAGGATCTGAGAAATTTGTGCAAACATTTTTAAAAGCAGCCATATGCCTCGTCATTTCTTGCAGTAGTTGTTCCAATAAACTCCTTTATATCAATATTCATATATTTCTTGGACACCAATATTTGTGGTAGGGTTTTTATACTAATTTATAATTTTAGGGCACTTTTTGTTTACTGAAGTGGAAATGCAGATGTTCTATTACTATTGTTTTTAATTAATATAATACCAAGGTATTATCAACATTAAAATAATCAAAATTAACTTAACATAATTAAAATAATACCAAGGTATTATAAACAGAAAGAGCACAGTACTATGTAATTTACACAATGCTGTTTGAAGGCAATTTTTTAAAACACAATTGTCATGTACCTCCAAGGATGAAATAAGATAGTTGACTTGCATAATTGGAAAAGTTACTATGAAACATACGAGTAGGCAGAGGTGTTGGGAAATAAGGTTGATTAACATGGATAAATCACTGCAGGGAATGAAGAGTAATGTGGGTGAGTAGAAAAGGGATTTAGAAAAAGCAAAAGCAAAAAGGCAGGCATCCCTGTACCTGCTACAGTTGCTACAGTTACTATTTAAGAATGTGAGAACAAGACTTTCTGGAACAAAGCCCATAATTTTAGTGTCATCCTTAATTTGTGCAGTTTATTACTTTATAATCAAGAGGCAATTGGCTCCAAAATGCCAGCCCATACAGAATTTAAAAAATTTGTAATAAACGGAAACATCTGGACTGGGACACAAAAAGAGCAGCTTAAACTAAAAAACTGCCAACTAGTCAACAGGCTTGCCACATGTGGCAGTTCAGTAATGCTTTATTTATTTTGCTTTAATTGTATTTTAAAATTAAAATGTCATCTAACCTTAAAAAAATCCCAATATTCAATCATAAAATCATTTAGGTTGGAGAAGACTTTTAAGTTCACTGAGTCCAAATGCAAGTCTAACATTGCCAAGTCTATCACTAAGCCATGTCCCTAAGCACCACATCTACACTTTTTAAAAATATCTCTAGGGATGGTGTCTCCACCACTCCCCCTGTAGCCTGTTCCAATGCTTGGCCACTATTTCCATGAAGAAATTTTTCCTAATATCCAGTGTAAACGTCCCTTCATGGAACTTGAGGCCATTTCCTTTCATCCTGTCGCTTGTTCCCTGGGAGAAGAAGCCAATCCCCACCTGGCTACAGCCTCCTTTCAGGGAGGTGTAGAGAGTGACAAGAGCCTGGGCCTTCTTTCTCCAGGCTAAACATCCCTA
This sequence comes from Chloebia gouldiae, assembly GCA_003676055.1. NCBI lineage: Eukaryota > Metazoa > Chordata > Aves > Passeriformes > Passeridae > Chloebia > Chloebia gouldiae. Next base: position 84,325 of record QUSF01000238.1, on the reverse strand, counting down.
GCTTCCTCAGCTGCTCATCATCAGACTTGTGCTCCAGACCCTTCACCAGCTCTGTTACCCTTCTCTGGACACGCTCCAGCACCTCAATGTCCTTGCAGTGAGGGGCCTGGAACTGGACACAGCACTCAAAGTGGTTTTACCAATGCCTGGTACAGTGGCAAAATCAATGCCCTGGTCCTGCTGGCCACACTGCTGCTGATAGGATGCCATCAGCCTCCCTGGCCACCTGGGTGCATGTTGGTTCATGTTCAGGTCCTTTTCCATTGGGCAGCTTTCCAGATGCTCCCCCCCAGGCTTGTTGTGACCCAAGTATAGGACCATCTTAACCTGTATGTATGCATACATACATACCGATCAATGTAAAGTGTATATTTTATACATATTATGTGTAATATGTATATGGTAATATGTATATTATATACATATGTTATATATTTAGACAAGTAATAATAATACATTAACAAAGTTACTTCTACCTATTTTGCTTATTCTAAATTGGAGATTACAAAGAAACAGATGGCAGCCTATAATACTTGCAGATCCCATCCTTTTATTTTTTAATAAGCTCTGTGCACATTTCCATTCATACACAGCTCTAAAAAAATCTCATGAGGAAAGGAAATGGAGGCACCATTGACACATAGAAGTACAACCAAGGTCAAAGCTTCTGATTTTCACTGGAGGTTCAGGCTCTTCCTTCTGTATTTACTGCAGTTACCACTTCTCACACTGAACTTGAAACACAAGTATGAAAAGACAGATAAATGAATAATTTTGTCAGTTCAGGAAGACCAAACAAGACAATATGGAGGAAGAGCACATTTTATCTGGTGATACTAAGTAATAACCAGTGCTATGTTAGAATGCTCTACAATAAAAGTGGGGACCCAGTAAAGTAAGACTTAAAGAGTTAAATGTCAGAGTTCTCTTGCTGAGGGCTCTGCAGGACATCAGAGCTCAGTATGCATTTTGATGACAACAAGTAAAGATTTGAAACTTTCTTTGATAGATGCAGAAAAAAAATAATTTAAAGGCTGGTGAAGAACTAAAAGTGAAAATATCCAGAAAATTAAAGGTAATCTCTACTAGAGAAGTAAAAACTTTTTCTATGCTAAAAGAAACAAGTATAAATGTTTTGCCCAAAGGATGATAAATGTGGGAGACATTAGGAATGTTGAGCATCAGATTGAATAGTAAGAAATAAAAACCTGTCTCCGTTTGAAACTGTCATTTAAAACACTGCATTCCAGTTCAGCCACTTTGTTACAAATTGAAGACAGTTGCATGAAAATCACCCAGGAAATAATGAATTATCCAGGATCAGGAATGAAGACATCTTCCAGGAAAAAAAAAACAAAAAACCCAAGTTCAAGGTATACATGCTACAGAGGCATGGTAACACTTTGGAAGTGTCTGAGGATGTAACTTTTAGGGATGGAAGGCGAAGGACTTGGTTGCAACACAAGAAGAGATGCCACCTGAACAATGTGACTGACAGAGTGACCAGCATGACCCATTCCTCACAGCAAGGCGGGTGTTGATAGGAGAGCAAGTCCTGTGATTTGACAGGTGCCAACGGACAGGACATCTGAAACTGATTGTGTAATTTTGTGACAAAGCACCAGAATGTTAACTGAGAGGAAGCGTTATGCTGCAATAAGAGAAGTGGATGACTGGATAGATCCCCTGTTCTTTTCTGTCTGCAGTCTTCAGTGTTAGACTGAATTGTAAAATTCTCTAGCCACCTTTCCTTCAAGTATGTTGTGAATATAAAACCAGAGTCTAATAGTCCTTTAAATACTCCTTGCATTTTACTTAAGCAAGGTCATTGTAAAGGAAAATATCCATATGCTCTAATTAGCTGAAACTGCTCACAGGCAAAAGCCTTCAGTTCCTTGATGTTATTCTCTGTACTCTACTGACTTTAGCTGCCTACAGAACTCCTTGGGGGTCAGTTCAAGGAGGCCTGGTCCCACACCCACGTGCTTCTGTTCAGTGCATTTGAATGATCCGTCAGTGCTCATGCAGGGTACTTTTCTTCTCTCAGCTTAAATACTGTCTGTTCACAGACTAAGAAGGACTATCAGATTATCCAGTTTACACATAGGCAAAAACATAACTGCTTATTTTTTGTTGCATTTACAAATCACAGCTGAACTACACACATGTAACTCTTTGCAAAAGCCTTGTATAGCCTTGTAGCTATCTTTGCAGTGGTAATATATTCCATGTTTTGACCTCTAAAGGCTTCTTTTTTCTCAATACTATCTTGAACTGCTCTAGTGGGAAGCCAGCTATCCACAGTACCTGTTTCATTTGGTTAAGGGTTAGGAAGGATGGTTCTTGCTAAAACTCTCATCTTCATCCCAGAAACTACAGCCTCTCAGTGCAAATCTCCCTCTCTCATTCTGCAAGCAGAGCACATAGTTATTTCTTCTGTTCCTATAAGAGTTTTAATACCTTTATGCCATCATAACTTCCCTGGAAGCCACCCTCTCTCTCTGAGGTTTGTTGCAAATGAGTGGTCTGGGCTGATTATGGACTTACTGGCAAAGGTATCAGCAAAAGCAAGATAAATATATATCTTAAAAATGTATATGTATCATACAAATTTGCAAAAGTACAGTGAAGTTTGATGGCAAGGTTCACTCTACCACTGTTATTCAGGTAAAGCATACAAAGGAAAATCTGATTAGAACCAATCTAGAATTATTTATTTGTGGAGATCCAAAAGGGTAAAGATGGAGAAGGGCAAGGGTGTCAAAGGACAAAGGGGCCCCTTTTGTTGGCCCCCTTGCCAAACTTAATGTCAGACTTGATCAATGGTTTATATCCAAAGAATGTAGCACAACCTAATCATTGACTAATTTGACATTTACAAAATGATCCAGCTGGATTTTTTTATAAGCACAACAATAACTTAATTACAAATCTAATCTAACTATGAATGTGGGACAGGAACACTTGTATGTTTGCTGTACCACATGCAAATCAATTCACACGTGCACACACACAGATACAAAGAAGTATGTACAAAGGTATACCTGTGAAAAATGCCTCAGGAGTTCAGTGAAGTACTTACATCAGATGCCTTTAGATCTTTCAACAGCTGAGCCTTCAGGAGAGGGGGGTTATCAGCCTGGGCTCTGTTGTCAATGATCCTCTGGGTTGCTGAGCTCCAGAGATGTCCCACTCAGAGGGAGATGTGCTGCAGCCCAGGGGATCCTGATGGGTCTCACTTAGCGCCACTCTTTACAGGGCTGCAAGTTGATTGACTCTGGTTGTCAGTAAATTTCCACTGTGGCCACAGTCCAGGCCCGTAATTACTGGAATTTTCCTTTAGAAGTCTAATAATATTATTATTCCACTTAGGCTGTTACTCAGACAAAAATAAGTTTTCAAGGCTATTTGTTAGAAAACAGGAGCTTGTTAGGCAACAGAAGTTCCTGGGAGCAGACAGTTTTTCTGATAAGCTCAGGGGGAGCTGACTGCCCACGAGCCAATAATCAAGGCTGAGGCCTAAAGAGTGTCCCTGAGATCATGAAGAAGGCAGAGGGGGGTAAGGGGCCAGATCTTGCATCACCACAATGCTACATCCTCAGGGATTATCAGAGATTGAAGGGCAGGGAGTTCCTGATAAGGTGAGAAGAAATGGTGTAGTGGTGGAACTTTTATTTGCTCCCTTCTGTTCCTGTGAAAGAAAGTGGGAGAAAAGAGCACACCATTCCATTTCGTTCAGCTGTCTTTGTTCTGTATGGATATTTTGTGCAGCAGAACTTCTGCAGAGTTTTGGGGGCGAGATTGTGCTCTCAGCCACTGTACCCTGACGAGGTATTCCTGTGCTGAAATAAGGGGGATGAGCAACACTTCCAAGGTGATCCCTCTGTGTCTTCCCATGTAGTTGCTTTTCAACAGCCCCTAACTGACCCTGGCACAGCACAGCTGCAACTGAATTTAGATCTGTCTGTAGTATGGACAGAGACAAGGTGTCTTCCATCTCCACATAGCAAAGATCCTAACAGATCCCTATTGTCTGTAATGTTGGAATGGAGCACATTTTCAAAATCTTCTGCTCACAAATACATCTCATCAAAGATGTTTTCTGAGAATTACCACAACTATTAAATTTTGTTCATTCTGTAGAAAACAGAAGTTTAACTTTCAGACCACTGCCTTGCCTCACTACTTAGTTTAGTCCTAAACAGAACAGACAGTGCATGGAGCATTTACTGTGAGGATGGAAAGAACAAAAGCACAGAATATAATGCAGAGACAGCAAATCCCCTTGTTTCATAAAACTGCCTGATCAACAGCATGAAGGGCCAGTAACTGAAATTTGTGAAATCCCAAAGAACTAAATGGTCCAACAAAGTGAGGAATATCTGCAGTGCAGCACTTTTAACCATGTTCTTGAGAGACCTGCAACACACCAGGTAATTCTGCAAGGCCTGTGTAGAGCCCTGCATTGGTTTGTGCCAGGACAGAGTCTTGCTTATCAACAGAGAGAAAATTCTCTCCCGCTTTTGTGAATTTCTGGATTATCATCAGGGTGTTTAACCAAGGTGAGAACAAGTTATTTAATGCTTTACTTGAATAATAACTTCTTATTTGTCATCTACTGAAGCTGACTCAATGCATATGAAAAAAGGAATTGACCTTATTAGCCATTTTCACTATGATCTGAACATGTGTGTGGTGATAAGGGTACAAGTCCAGTGTCTCATCTTCTCTGTGTCTCCTGTTGCACCTCCCCTCTAGCAGAGTGCCTAAGACTGTCCTAAGCATTTTGGATGATTTTTCCAACTCATATCAGTATTTTAGTCTTCTCCAGCAAAAAAGGCTCCCAAGGTGTGCCACATAAACTTTTGTACAGGTGTTTTTAAAATAAAAATCGAGCTAACACACCACAGCAGCAGATCCCCAAGTATGCCTTGTGCTGACTCTTCCCTGAACAAGAGCCTCCATGTGAGCAGCAGCTGCATGACATGGGCAGGACTGCCTGATGGCAGATAATACCTGACCACATTGTTAAAGGTCTTTACTCCTTAATCACTTCTGGGACAGCAGATAAACACTTTCCCAATAGCAGTTGCAGCGAGCCAACGGAACCTTGCTGCTGTACAGCTGCTGTACTGTTTCACTCAGAATGCCTCCAGCGGCAGCACAAGCAGTGCCCAACCCTGCGCTTGCAGCTCACTGTGCTGGGACAAGGAAAGATAAGGCAAAGTATGAGATAAAGCACTTGGATGAAATGTGATGTGCCGTGGCTAGGTGAGTGGGTTAGGCTGGCAGCAGAGGCCAAAGGTTGAGGTGTGTTACTCTGCCAGGAGGGTGTCTGAGGCAGGTACACCGGTTTGTAGGAGCAGGACATACTGCAGAAGGGCATCAGTTCTCAGATCTGAGGCTCTACTGAAGAGGAAGGAAAGCACTAGCAGGGAATAGGCAAGCAGCAACTGAAACAGAACTCTTCTGACCCATTTTTACGGTTTCAAAAAAGGTATTCTGGTAATAATTACCAGTGCTAACAAACAAAATTTGAGATTTCTCTGCCCAGTGCAGTATTGATTTGCAAATTAACTGCAATTGAAATCTCAGTGTACTTTTCGTAATGTAGGCTATGTAGCTGCTCACACGGGGACTGTAAATTAATCAGCTGGGGAGACTTATGAACAAAATCACGGCAAGTAACACGGTGAGGTGTAATAGCTCCTTGCTAAGCTCAGAAATTGTGTCTGGGCTCCCTCTAGTGAGATGTGTTGGTTTTCTATGCTCAGAGGCAGCTACCGGCTGCCATATGACTATTGATTGAAAGGCTAAATTCAGAAACAAATGCTTTCAAAACAAATAAACAGGAAAATGATCTTTGTACCTGTACGGTAACAGCTCACACTACTTCTGCTTCATAAAGCTAAGTTCTTTTCAGAAGTTTCTAGAAAAGCTCGAAAGACCAAATGCAGTTGTAATGATGATAGATGATTGAAATGAAACTGTTTCCAAACCACTTGCAAAACAAAATCAGCAGGGTTGTATAAATTCCTACTGCAGGTAAGAGAAATATTTTCTAAAACATGGAAAGGAGTGTGGTAAAAGTTTTGCTACAATGAATGCAAAAACAGCTGACAGAAATAAGGCTGGCATACAAATCAGTTCACTTGATAGCTTATGGAATAAGCAAATGGGTGCATCACTAGCTATTCTAAAATTCAGACTGCTCAATTTTCTTCACGACGTATGAAATCTAAGACATGGCCACTGTAAGCCTAAAGAGTAGATTTTGCAATTTTTTAAATCCCCCCCAAGATTTGTTATCCTCCCACAAATTCCCATTTGCAAAGTTTGGAAAATATTTGAATTTGTTCAAATTTTACAGTAATTAAAAAAAAAACCTTAACAAATTAAAACAGAAAAAAAAAATCTCATGGAACGTGCAGCTTGAGACTTTCTTTTTTTCCGCCCTAATGTAATTTCTCTACCTGCCAGTTGAATTATTTCTTCCTGGAATGAGGAATGGAAGTGACCTTTTTGTATGCAGTGAGCTTAAGCTACAGAGAAATATGGAGCCCCTTGTTCTGGTTATACCCTTGCCTAGGCACTTCTGGCTACTACAGCAAACTGTAGGCACCAGCAATACTGTTCCCAGCTGCTGATATTCTGTCTTGTTAGCGTTTTTGCTATGCTCATGAGACTGCATTTTACTGCATCATTCAGCCACAACTACAAATTAGCTTCTGTTATATATATATTCTTCCTTTTTCAAGGTTCTTGTTTAACCAAAAAAATTCTTGTCTCCTAGATTTGTGCTACTAACAACCTTTTACAGTTCTACCCTCTTCTGGGTGCAGCTGAGAAGTTTTTCCCTCATAGTTCCTGTCTTCACACTGCCCTGCCTCACCGAGAGCTCATTTCTGGAGTTCACAAATCCAGATACACATTTAGGAGCGAGCAAGAGAGCAGCCATGAAGTTAATCAGAGCAGCATGAGATGTATTATCCCACCAGGATGAGTGAAAGCTGTAAAGTTAATTTGATCAAGTGAGCAAGAGGATGAACTGGAGTTTGCACTTGGCGTTACCAGGCATTTCCCTGCCCATCATATCAGACTCATCACAGGCTCACCGACAGGAGTTTTGTTTGCTTGTTTTTGCAAAAGATGTCAGAAGAAGAGGAAACACCTAAATGCTGAGGTAGTAGAAACCACTGTACTGTCTCCACACACTTCCCAGGCTAGTTCACCATTTAATCATGCACTCAACATTGAAATTGAACTTTTCAAAGCAATTACTCTACCCTGTCCTACAAATCCAGTGGCAGTGGAGGCTTCCCAAGAGAGTAAGAGTCCCATTGACAGCTGTGCTTGGTCACCAACTCTACCTGCTGCCTAATGCAAAATGCAAAATTTCCTAGGTTTAGTTTAAGCTGAAATGACTAATGCTGAATGCACAGTGATACACAACAAAATGTATAGCATGTGGAATGAAGGTAATTTGGAGCACCATTATCAGCTTTCATATTAGAGGAAGAATATAATGCTGAAACCATCTGGCCTGGGGCTATGTAAACACCAAAGAGACATAAAACCGAGTTACTGGCAGCATACCAAGGCCTTGTTAAAAATCAGCACATCACTAAAACAAAGCAAGTGCTGATGTAGCACCAGCAAAGGCTCATTAATGGGCCTGGAGACAGAGTGCTCTTATATTTCATTATGTGCTTTACAGCCATACCTACCTCTGCAGAAGAAAGGTAATTCCTAATGAACATTTTCTCATGTCCTATAATGATTCTATACCAGTGATAAAATACTAAGAGCTCTGGTTGTCCTGCTTACTCTGTATTTTTTTTACACAACACCCTGAAATTTTATTTTTTTTAATTACTAATCTTCTTTAGAGGAATAAATAACAAGATGCATCAAGTGAGGCTGAAACTGAATCTAGGACATTTTAGTTTAAAAATAACTACAGTCTATGGATACTAAAGTACTGTGTTCTGGGTGCTGGTATATAAGATATAAATATATTAGAGAGCATCTAAAGGAGGGCTGTGAAGATGATGATGGACCCAGAGAGGGGAAGCCATGAAAGTAGTGGCTGAGGCCACTTGGTCTGTTCATCCTGGAGAAGAGGAGACTGAGGGCAGACCTTATTGTAAACGCAGGCGAACCCAATGGGAAGAAATGATGATGTCTGACTCAATTCAGAAGGCTGAATTATTTCTTTATTATAACTATGCTAAAATACATTAATGTACTATATAAAAGGAGGATACTAAAACTACATACTACTTTCTCTGACTAACACAACTCATGACCCTGTTCGGGTGAGTCCAGCCACAGGTGGATTGGATTGGCCATCAGGCTCAAACAATCCTCACTAGGATCCAATCAAGCAATCACCCCAGGTAACAATTTCTCCAAACACATTCCACATAGGAAAAACAAGGAGCAGAAATAGAAATTGTTTTCTCTTTCATTTTTCTCTGTGCACCTCTATGAAAAATCCTGAGAGGGAGAGAAAAAATATGCTTGCCACACAGATCTCCCTGCAGTTACACCGTCCTTGTAAGAGAAGAGGAGCAGCAGGCACTGATCTGTTCTCTATGGTGCCCAGTGACAGGTCCCATGGCAGGAGCCAAGAGAACGGCCTGAAGTTGTGTCAGGGAGGTTTAGGGTGGATATCAGGAGGAGGAGGTTCTTCACCCAGAGAGTGGCTGGGCTTTGGAACACCTGCCCAAGGAAGTGGTCACAGCATCAGCCTGACAGAGTTCAAGAAGTGTTGGAACAGCGCTCTCAGACCCTTGCTGTGGCTCTTCAGGATGGTGCTGTGCAGGGCCAGGAGCTGAACTCGATGGCCCTTGTGGGTCCCTTACAGTTGGGGATATTGCAGGTTCTGGGCTGAGCCGGTGGGAGGCAGGAGCCGGGAGGTGGCACCGCCCCGCTCTGCTCCGGTCTCCAGGGCCAGGACCGCAGGGAGGGGAGGGTTCCATTTGATGTGGCAAGGAGGGATGGGAAAAACCCAAAGAAGGACTAAGTGTATAAAAGGTTCTATTTTTGGAGCAGCAGACTGCAAAGTACTTGCTGCACAGAGGTCAGCATTTGTTTTGAAATAAAAATCTGGATGCTTGTTTGGGTTTGATGTTTCTGCTTATCAGCATTCCCAGAGACCGTGACTAATTTTCTTTTTGTGGCAATTTTCAATTATCTCTTCTCTCAGATTATCAGGCCACACACTTCTTGTTTTCTCTCTCTTGCAGGGACCGTAGAGAAGAATGAAGGGATGAAAGTGAAAATAAAAATTTCTGGCAAAAACAAGACTGGGGATGTACACACAGCTAGACTAAACACAGTGAGAGGCACTATTGTATCTGGCCTCTTACTTGAACAAGATTATCTCTAGATTTCCCTCTGTCCTTCCTTCCAGTTTTTGGAAGCCATCAAGTTGTGCCCAGAGCTCTCCTTCTGTCTCCATCCTTCACTTGTGTTATCTTCCAATTTATGTCCTCTTTGCGTTATCTCTGATGCATCTGAGAGTGCCAAATGTGCAGACAGAATGCAGACCACATGACCTCACACTTACCTGCATTTTACTGACAGACAAGAATGCAGAGAACATCTCCTCGGTTTGATGAGGCAGCATGTTACCAAGAACTCATTTTTATTCTGCACAGATGCCTTTCAAAAATTGGAAGAACAGTTTCTTGTGTAAAAAACTAAGAGGTCCTCTTTCATGCATGGCATCAGTTTTCCTCACATCCTCACAGGATATTTCAAGGACTCACATCCTCACAGGATATTTCAAGGACTCTGGGGTTAGAGTTGGTTGCAAAACATCTTAATAACCTCTTAATTTTTGCAGTATCTGTTTTGCTGGATATGTGATTGACTTAACACTGGTCTATGGACATAAACAAGTAGTATCTGTGTACACTGTGATGGACAGTAAATATTGACCCTGAAATATTTGAATACCATCTAGTGAAATGAAAGATTTTTATATTTATAGTTTCTAAAGCTTCAATCTTCTTAAAATATTTGTTTCTCCATAGCCACAAGGGACAAAAGTTTTAAATTAAAAAATTCAGATTCTAGTAAGAATACACGCTTATTAGCTGAGATACAAAAACACTGTTGAACCTGGGATACAACACAAAGGGTTGAAAACACAGCACACAGAGGAAGCCTTTATCTCTGATTATCAGTCTCCTAGAAACAACTGATTGCATAAAATGTCTGAAATTTCAGTTAACATATTGTGTAATCACCCAGCACCAGGTAAGGATTCTAGACTGCATAGAGGATACCCCTAAACAAACCTTACAAATAAGGCCCACGAGGAGTTTCTGTCTCATCCAAATCCAAAAATCTGTGGCTGTAATATTTTTCATTTTATTCCCTCCCATTCCCCTGGGCCCTTTTGCTTTCTCCCAGGCTGAGCTAGCATCCCTGCACCCCATAATGGCAGCTGGGAACAGAAGGGCAAAGGGCTCTGGTGGGTATGGAGGACACAAAGGTCTCCATGGACTGTTTCTACATCCATACTTAGAAGGGAAAACAGCAGAAACATTAATAGTGAACATATTATTAGAGACTTCAGCTTTAATCACAGAGCAGCTCCAGGAATGTTGCTCTGCAGATCCTGCCACCTTAAAAACCTGCCACAGGCACTTTGGGAATGTGTCCAAGATTCCACCAAACTCCTGGCCAAGCACAATAGCTAAAAAAAAAAAAGAATTTGAACTGTCTTAAGTCCACTGGAAGTTATAATTACTAACTGCATTTCCTTATGGACACCAGAGATTTATGTTGACTTACATGTCCAGGAAATGAGTCATTCATTGGTGGAACTGGGACAAATTCCCATTCTAGGTGGAACCAAAAAAAGTCATAGCCATCATGCTCACAGCTGCAACCTCTTTCCAAGGTTAATGGGCTCCAGCTCCTCCCCAAAACCTGTTAGAAGTGGGGCAAATTGCCAAAAAGCTTGAGAGAGCTGATTGCTCCTCCCAGCACTACCAAAGTGAGAGCAGGCAAGCAAGAATCAGTCACCTAGAGAGGATGGCAAGAATCACTCAGGTAACCTGCTTTTAAACCTGCTGTTCTGTCTCCTTCCACTTTTTAACAGGGTCACTCATTCTGCGCAGTGTAGCAGAACCAATTACAAAGTGGGTTTCAAACCTCTAATTACTGTGGTTGCTTCTGCCTCAATTTATTGCTGGAGGGAAACATCCCTGCAACGAAGCTGTGGTGCCTGTGACAACTACATCATGTGCCATGCTAGTCCATGACTAAATTTCAGTGCCACCCTTCCTGGAAGTAATTACACCTCACTATTAAAAAGGAATCATCGTCAAGGCTGCGTACAAAGAAACTGTTTTCATTTGAAACAAGGGACTCAACAAGAAAAATACTGGAACATAAAGTAATTGATAGCATATATTTTTTAAAAGTCTCAAAGGATAAATCTTTTGTGATGATGAATAGTCTAATTTTTCGTAACTGAAACTAGGTCAACAACAAATTAAATTACCCAGCTAGCATGAAAAATAAGAATTGCAGGAAAATAAAAACTTGCCATTAAAATAGATTTCCAGCCTCTCTTGTTAACCTGGAAGGAAAAAAAGAATAATTTCAAGATGTCAGTATCATGAAAAGGAATTAGGCAGTGTCATGCTGCTTTCCCCACTATGAAGTGCAGTGTTACAAGAAGCAAAGAAATAAAATTTATACCAGGATAGTAACATATAGAAACAACAGAAAAGTGATAGCAGCTGGTTGTGGGGTTCTTTTCAGTTTGTCGTTTATTGAAAAAATATGAGATTGACAGCCAGAAATTAAATCATAGTGTCAAATCATAACCATGAGATATTTTTCTTTTCTTTAGCATTAAAACAAAAAAAGTCAGAGTGTCTCAAAGCATTCTACGAGTTTTGGGTACGTGTCAAAAGTATTTGAAATCTAATTTCTCTGTGGGACTCACTGCATTGGTGAGCGGGAAATTGAGCACTCTTGCACCCCAGCCATGGTGCAGCAAAGCATGGGGCAGACGTGCTGCTGGAACCTGGGGAGCTGGGCTGCTCTTACACCACTCTGTGAGGCAGGGCCACATTTTGGAGAGATGGAACAGGGCAGAGCAAGGTCTACCTCTGTTCCCTGTGACTCTTGTCTGGGGAGATGCAGGCCTACACCAGAAGTGAAGCAGGACCTGTGCACTGCCAAGCAGTATGACACATAATGAACTTTAAATGCTAATTATAATAGCAATAAAATATTTGTCTCCAAGACTGGAAGGTCAGTGACAAATCTACACTAGAATATCTGTGTAAGAACAGTTGTGAGCTGGCTTTGCTCTAGCTAGAGATGATGCTGCAGGACTATCAGATGGCTTTTTCCATTTTGCTGTGATTTTGTTTTGTAAGAAAATAGTCTAACACTCAGAAATGTTCTGCTTTTGATTGAGCTGAATATTTTAAAGCAATGCAGCTCTTTGCTGCTTCTCTAAAGAGCACTTTCTATTAAGATTGTAAAGCAAATGTCTCCAATCTCAGAAATAAGACTGCTTGAACTTTGTGATTTGGGCTTTTGGTACCTATGTGTTACGATGCTGTCTTTAATTACATTAGCATATCCTGTTTCAAAGATTCCTGTTCATGTAGTCACTGGGTAGCTGTTCAGTAGTCTTTTTGCCTTCCTTACTCAATAAGTGGTTTCAGGTCTTAGTTAACATGCCTCCTCCACATCAGGTTCTGCTTATGGAACTATTCACTTGAAGTGATGGATTAGCACTCATTTAACTACAGTGTTTGAAGGCTTTCTTGTAAATATTAAAGTATTTAAGTATTTAAATATTGAAGTATTTAAATATTTAAATATTTAGGCCTTACAAAGACAGAAGACTTGATCTCTGCCAACACTTTTGCATAATTTGAGAGAAGGCTGCTCGACAATGCCCATTAAACTGGTGCAAGCTCGGCCAAGTACAGAGTCCATGCATGGCTCATGTTTGAAGTGATTTGAAATTAAAAGGTAGTTGCACTTCAAATTTGCAGTACACCTAAATGAAATTGTTCTTCTAAAGGAGGAAAACTCAGAAGGAAGCAAATAACTTATGATAATATGCATGGCTGGTGCATGTCCAGCATAGTCTATCAGTAATTTACTTTAAGAAAGCAGTGCTCCTCACAGTAACAGAAGCAGCAGCATCAGGAATCTGAATTTTGTTTTGGAGAATGAGATATTTGAGGTCAAGAAACAAGAAATAGATCGAAGAAAGGACAATACAGTTATATCCCTTGCTCCTCTGTCTCTCTCCAGTTTGAATAGATTGGCAGCAATGACTGTTTCATCACAAGGAAAATCCCATTCATACAACTCATTTTCATCTAATTACAAGACCTGCCCTTTCCCTCCCCCTCCTAAAGGTTTTTTTACCAATTACTCAAACATGCCCTGGAAATTATGAGGTGCTGAAAAGAAGCACCTCAGTGAGATGTGCTGAGATAAGTACTTCATCTCACAGAGATACAACAATGAATTTTAATAAGGGCTGATAGGATTATTTATTTAACATCCATTTCTGGTTTTCCTGTGTGACATAGGGATAGACCGCATTAAATGATGGCTTCTCTGTATTTAGTATTCCCAGCATCAACTGAAAAGGACAGGATATACGTGGGTCTGAAAAATCAGTCCACAGAAATGTAACAATAGCACCAAAAAAATGGGTGCTACCTGCTGTGACCATAATCTTTTTCTATTTCAGTAAGAGATGATGATACCTTCAGTGTTCTCTGCCACCACCTGGGTACATATTTGGAAGCAAATGGGCAAAACCTCTACCTTCTGCACAAAAACCTACAAGAAAGTTACTTAAAAAAAGGGGAAAAAAACCCCCACAGAACCAACAAGATGTCTCCATTTTTCTGCAGTCAAGGGCAGTTTCCACACCTAATACCTGTGACAGAAGGGTGTTTCTGGAGGCAGCTGCACTAGGTAATTTCTAGGTTGTGTTTGAACTGGAAGGTGTAACTTAATTTGGCTCATTTCTTCCTTTATCAGCCTCCCACATAATTTTCAATATTTCCAGTGAATAGCTTATGATGGGCAATTTCTTAGTGAACTTGAGAATCTAAATCACTAAATCCCAACTAATCCTGTCACTATAGTGAGTCACAGGTAGCAAAAAGCTTAATTGGTATATAAATCTGAAAAGAATGGGGGAAAGACTTCCACATTCTCTTTCAAAGCTTTTAGCATTGACACTTTAAAAAACAACCTGTCTGTATTTTCCACACTTTATTTCTGCCAACATCCCCTCTCCTTTCTCCCTTTGCAGAGACCACCAGCAACATTAGGCCCATTAAAAGCTCTGCTCCTCTGCAGGTAGTAAAAAGTGTGACGGACCAACAAGTCTGTGCACTGCAGATACCAGAGACTAAAATCCATCAAGTAACTGGCTTTACCCCTCACTCCCACAGGGAAATGCAGGGAGGTAAAAGCAGTTTTTATTTCTACAGGTATCTCAAAATAGCTGTAAAATGTCACAGTATAGTCATTATGATGCTAAAGCAACTCACAAAAAAAACCAAAAAAACCCAAAAACAAAAACAAAAAACCCAAACCAAAACTGAATGCAATTCAGTTTTGAATTATTTTTTGTACCTGATGGCACAGCACAAAGGCTGGCAGAAATATTAAAGTGTACCTCCCTAGTTTTCCATAATACGTTCCTATAGCTCCTCTGGAACAGCTTTCATACTCAGAGAAAACTCAAGAAAGTGAATAACAAGAAGGGTTTTTTCCCCCCCGTCTTTTCTCAGATGCAGGTTTCATTGCAATTACTTGTGACAATACAGGGTCACCATCTCAGTCAAAGTGTGACTAGCAAGTTGCTGATGTTGCTTAAAATGTCTTACTTCTGAAATTACCATGACTCCACTCGTTCTCAGGATCATTAGAATGAGTACTACCACAGGGAGCTTCAGAGAATTGTCCCTGTTACACATGCAGCACACTGAAACACTGGACAATTAAGTGATGTGCTTAAGAACACATAGGAAATTTGTGGAAGAGCAGACAAGTAAAGTAAGTCCTCTCAAGTTCCAGGTTTGTATTCTTATCACTTCATCAACTCTTCCTCCCAACTACTTCAAACTGTGTCACAGCACAGCCTTTTTCAGCCACAGTCACTTCCTTCTCTGGCCCTATGAAAAATAAAAATTACTGAGCCAATTAGTTAATAAGGATTTGTCCAGAGGCACAGATGAAGATTTGAGGAAAATAAAATGGAAAATAATATAAGGACTAGGAAAAAAAAACCCCAAAAACCACCACCAACAAGAAAACTCCAAAACCCTGAAAAGAAAGTAATTTTCTATTTAACAGTGCAGTTCGGAACAATAGCCAGAAAGTAAAATTATATCTGCCCTGTCTCTGATCTAGTGACCTGTTAAACCATATTTAAATTCATGACTGTGATGGTAACTTCCCTGTGATATAAGTGCCACAGAGTGCAGCCTTTTTACCTTGAGAAACGTGTTCATATTTGAATAATACTGAATTAATGAAGCAGTCTCAGCTTCACTGCTTCCACTCAAAACTTTCTACAAGTCTTTTTAGGGTTCCCATGATGCTTTTGTTCAGGTATCCCAAATTCCTCAATCCCTCATACTTCATATATCTACTTAAGTTTAGTACCACAGGACATGCTGTGCAGTCTCTTCTATGCTGGACTGTAGGCAAAACAATTTCAGGCTCAGTCCTAAAGGCCACTGCTTGATCTCCTGGGAGCAGAACATTTGATTCACAGTTTTGGGCTTTCATTACTGAAACCGTAGGTGTCTTTAAAGACAACTCTTGGCTGTTAAGCTTTGAGAGACCTGGTCATCTCTGCAGTGAAAGGAGCAAAGAGATGAATACTCACCTCTTGGCTGCTCTGTACGGAGAAGTTTTAGCCATGAAAGATGCCAGCACAAATTGCAACAAAGTGCCAGACTGAGCTGGCAGTGTGGGTGGGCTGTGCAAGGCTTGCTAGGCATTGCAAAATTCAGCTTATTCACTGAAAATATTGTTTCATCATCCTCCTGCATGGCTTGATAGGGATGGTTCCATTTAATGGGGCTGTTTTATAATAAATGAGTCACTTATTGCTAATGGCCATCTACTTTGCCTTTGTAGGTAAATCATGGGCTATTACCCAGTGAATTGACTCAGAAAAGTAATTCCCTATTTATAGAAAAATACAAGAGACAGTACACATCAAGAACCCCCCTCAAAAAAACATTGCATAATTTTCTTTTCCTTCAACCAAGGGAAAGCTTTCAATAACACAAAGATTGAAATGAAAATATGATTATTAAAGTAATTTTTTAGGGATGCCAAGAACATTTGAAAAAAATTTAACATTTCACATTTGCAGACAGTGATGACAACATCCACTCTATGGTCAACAGATTTCTGTGCCTCACAAGAACTTAATTTCTGCCGGGAGGCAGAATCTGGTGACTGTGGCTTCTTTCCACATCGCTTTGTTTCCTCCCTCTTGGCACAGCCATAGGTATTGTGTGAAGCCCAGCAGAGCTATGAGATCGTGCCTTGATTATGATTCTCAGCAGGGCCCCTTCTGCTGAGAATTGTTATTTTCCTGGTACTTAACAGAGCATGAGTTAGATGGTGAAACACAAAGTAACTGCAGACAGCCTGAGCCTCATTTTCTGATGATAGAAATTGCCATTATACTTTGTGTTCCTACAAGTTTGTGGTCTGTTGATACCATTTGTTTTAATACATGTAAATAGAAACCAGCTACCATGATGATATCAAGTACTAAAAATACAATAAAAGGGCATTTGCAGTTTGTCCTGCATACTATAAAGGAAGTTCTTCACTTGAATAAAATTGTTTCCTTAAGATCACCACAAAATTCATAAGAATATAAAAATATCTTTAAAGAAAGTCTTCAAAGCTCTGTGAAGTCAAAGAGATTATGAATAAAAGGGTACTCATTTATCTTCCCTAATCTGTGTTGTCCTACTGGGAACTGGAAACAGACAAAGTATCATAAAATAGAATTTACAAGCTCTGATCCTGCTCTCTTTCTTCCTGCTACATGACCTTGTACAAACCCCTTGCTCCTAAGGAGTCCTAGGAAGAATTGAACAATATTTTAATCCTTATTCCCTTTTCCTCTCTGATGTCATTAAACTATTGTGCATCCTTTTTTCTGTTTCTGTAAAATCTGATTAAAAAACCCATCACTGACAGATACCTTTATCAGAAATATTTTTTATTATTTCCAGTAAAAAATTACCATAGCTGATCTAAGGTCTTTGCTCCATCATTTCTGCAGCTCTTTTACCCATAAGATACTTTGTCTTTACCTTTGTGTAACACTGAGAAATTGTTCTACCCTTATTTAATTTACCAATTTCAACATAAATCTTCAGATCTTTCAAAGTTCACTAAAGACCTCAGAATATATATATATATATATATATATATATTTTTTTTTTTTTTTTTTTTTTTGCTTTAGAACTCTTTTTAAACATACTCTTTGATGGTGGGTCTTTTGAAGCAACCTTGCTGGTTTCTATGATGGTAGATACTGACATTTTGTCTTGCTGAAATTGACTGTATGGATCCTTGGTGATTCAAATGTTCCACTCCCTTTTTTTTTCTTCAAGTCCCTTCCATAGTGCACTGAATTCAGCTCACTCAGAAAAAGTAGTGTGAAAATATTCTTGCTACTCTGATAGCCTCAGAGACAATCTATCCATTTCAAAAGAAATTCTGGCAGAAAAAACTGTTACGAGCACAAAGATTTTCAGCATCAAGTGGCAAGATGCATGTTCTCGCTGGCAAAAAACATTAATTCCTATTTCTGGAAAAGAAACAGAGGAATTGGCTTAATGTTGTATTTCTCTATTAAAAAGATAAGAAAGAAAACTGATTAATGGTTCCTAGATAAAAGTTTGAAAAAAAAAAAAAGAAGAAAACACCTCTAGATATAGGTGTAAAGTTTATGTGGAAGGAATATCTCACATTTCACATTGCTCAGCTTCTTGTGCATGCATGCTTTCATCACTTCTCATGCAACCACTTTCTCGTGCAAGGCTGCTGGCTCAGGAGAACAGAATGAATCCTGGCCAGCCTAAGGGGTGCACTGTTGGAAACACAGCATGGAGCACTGCTTCCATGCATTGCAAACAGCAACTGTGGAGTCTGGACACATTATGGCAAAACTGGTCAAGTTTTCTCACTGCAGTACTTGGCACATGGCACTTTCTGAAAAACATTTAGCTCTCACTCTGAGAGTTGTTTTTGGTAACAGCTTTAAAGTTGATCAGTCTATAAAAGCACAACAGAGGGGCTTAAACTCATTTTCAGTGCCAGGCAATGAAAGGGGACACGATCATTAACTGGCACTTGACAGAAGTGTTACTGGAAACTTCCCAGCAGCCTAACAAATGAATGCTACATCAAGGGCCCAACTTGGCTAAAAGATGACACTTTGCTAGACAGCTCCTTGGCAAAAAGCAGAGGAAGAGAGCTGATGGAGCCGATGTCATGTGAAGATGGATTCAAACTTGTTTTCAAGAAGAACAGCTTAAAATTTTAGAATAACAGAGTACTTTGGTCTAGTATTGGATATATCTTAGAAATTTTGCCTGTGCTTCAGTGCTGTCTCTATATTTTCTATATTCACCTGTTTGTCAAAGAAAAAAATAAGGATGAACCCAAGTGTACAATTTTGGCTGAAATTCACTGGTATCAATTCAGTAACAGCTGTCACAGACCAACTGTAATACAACATGCACCCACTCCCCACCATCATTCTCTTCAAGAGATGACCACAATATTTGGACTGAAATCAGTAAATTATAGGCTCAAGTTATGACAACATGAACTACCACGACTTTTAATTCAAAGTAATACAAATCACAAATGATACAAAGGAGCATTAAAGCACCAAATTCTAAAAAATTATATTTTAGGCTTCCTTGGGTAGCTATTTTAGAGAAAATATTTCAAATATTTCGTAAGACACATGGACGTCAGCATGCAGTCCTTTAAATACCAGCTGTTCAGGAGTAGTACAAGAATCAGCCTAAGTTCTGCCATCACTGCTACACACTGGTGAGCCAGGGAGAGTCATCAAGAGTTTTTACTGCAAGACTAGTTGTAATTGCTATTTCAGTTTTGCCTGCGGCCTCATTGTTGATTTCTAAATCTTACTATTGAACTTCAGAGTCTAATAGGGAAGAAGAAAGGGATGCAGGATCCCTATTTTAATAGAATAATAGAATAGAATTTAATAGAATTCTGAATCTCTGTCAGGAAAGAAGATACTGTGGACAAGAAAGTGAGAAGAATCAGGACAGTGGTAGAAAATAGTGTACAGCCTGGAGAAGAGATGATTTCTCTGAGGAGGTTACTAAGAAACACCCTTGCAGCAGTGAATATCAGGAGCATGAGACAACAAATTGAAAGAGAGATTATACAGGGTATAAAGAAAAACCTTTTCACCCTGAGCACAGCCTGGCAAAGGAATATGCCCAAGGAGGTTGTGCAGTCTTCATCCTTGGAGGATTTCAAGACCCAACTGGATAAAGCCCTGAGCAGTTTGGTCTGATCTCAGCTGACCTTGCCTTGAGCAGAAGGTTGGACTAGAGACTTTCTGAGGTCCCCTCCTAATCAATTCCCTTATGGTCCTGTGAATGATAGAAAATGTGCTATTTCATGCTGGGAAAGAAATGGTAAAGTGGAAAGGAGACAGAAGGAATAAAAATGGGTAGGAAAGTGTTGCAAAATGTAGCACTGATATACTCCTATTCAGATCAGAGGCTATAGGTTGATCTGCAACTGTTTGTGTTTTTATTTATTTATTTGAGTTCAGAGAGCAGAATGCCTTGTGACCGCTATCCAGGTCACCCACCTATTACTAGGAATTCTCAAACTCACCATCTGTCACCTTGCTTTCACAATGATACAGTAAGGCAACATTTTAGTATCTGAAACCCACCTGTCTGGCAGCACCAGGCTCTGTGAGGAAACTGGGTCTTTGTTTAACTATTGAAACAAAGACAGATCACCCAGGAAAACTACACCAAAACCCAGACCAAACACATTTTACACATTTTATCCTCACTTTCCATTCTGGTTTTGGCTTAATAATGAAATTCTTATTGGAGGTACTGTTCATTTACGTGAATTTCATAGAAAATCTCAATCTTTGCAGACATTTAGAAATCACAGTATCCATAAAGGTTCATGTATTTTCTTTGGGACAGTTTTTATTTTTTTTTTTTTGCTACAATATACAAATTACAAGCTTGGGTGACTTTCAAAGACAGTTATTTACTCCTTTTGCTTAAGGAAGTTTAAGATAAATTTGTTACAAATAACTGATTCCTTTCAGATGTTCTTGGTTTTATATTACAGTACAAAGTAGGCAAACATGTTTCCTTAGGAGGGTCATCGCTTTAGGTTATTGAGTGGGACAGTACCCAGTCACACAAGAATCTGGACTTCCAATGTATTCTGTTTACTTGATAGTTCAAACTTGCCCTTTACTACCAAGAACCCTAAATGAGAGTTTCCTTTTTTTGTTACAATACTTCCTACTGCTTGTCACCAGGGCTACTATGCATTTTCCAGGTATGAAAGCAAAGATAATGGAAAAAAATATTAAAACACAGCCTGTGTCTAGATCATAAACTTCTACTGGCATACTTGGGCTGTGGAATGTCTATTTCCTTACACTGTCTTGAGAAGAAGCCTGTAGTATAGTATGGCTACACTACAGCACAGTGCCTTTCCTGGTCTAGTCTAGGCTGTTTGGGGTGAGGGTGTTAATTATGTGGTCAGATCTTTGGGCAGCATAATGCTGACTCTACATAAAAAAAACCTTGTTGGTTTTTTCTTTATCACAAGAATGTCTTTGAAATAACTATGCTCAAAGAATAAACAGGAAGGTGGGGGTTTTTAGCAGAGTGCTGCAGGTGATTAAGTGGCACAACTTCTCTGGTACACTAGCAGCCTGAAATCCAGTCATATTTTACGAAAAGTTTTTTTAAACTACTCTCAAGTATGGAACCATTTCCTGAATTTTCCTACCAATTCCAAATGTTTTCAACTCAGCACAGTATGGTCACCCTATTGCCAAGCAGAACAGCCATAAAGACAGTGGCAGGGAAGGAAACAATGAATAAAAAGTTACACATAAAAGGCTTTAAAATACACCAAGCATGTCAGTGAAGGGGAAGCCTTCTTCCACTGCTTTCCTCCTCCTGAAACAACCTTAGCTTTGTTTGTTATTATTTTACCTCAAACACTCAGACAAGTAGCAACTGTTCAAATCCACTATTTCTTTTTGCTTTGATTTATCTGTCTGTAAGATCCCAAGCCCTCAGGTCACCCAGCTGGAAGCAGTGTCACCAGTATTCCAAAGACAACAGAACACATAGGAAGGTCAACATCAGGCCTGCCTGCACACTCTTTGGAGTCCAATGCAAAGCAAATTTGGTTCTGTTGGTAGCTGCAAGTTTGATATTGTACTGCAGACCATTTGCACTAACAGAATTGTCAAACAAGGCAAGAATTTGCACCATCAGCTTTTCATAAAGGAATGAAAACAGAAATTGGATCCAGATTTGAACCCTTGGTTGTAACTGAGGAGTGAGCAGCTCAGACCCAGAGCTGGACAGCTTGTGCACATGTGCCTGTTCTGCTCCCTGAAATCCTGGGAGGCTTTGCAGGGCTGCTACCTTGGCACAGATGGGGCAGGCTGAAGAGATGTTCCAAGTCACAAGGGTAGGGTGTCTGAGGCACACAGAATGTCTGGCTGCTCACTTCTCAGTGGGTACGTGTTTGTAACGTGCTGCCCAACCTCCTCAGGATCTTGTAGGCAGTTCTGCTGATACTTGGGAGTCTTTGCACCAGGAATATAGCAGAAAGAAAATACCAGGATTTGGATCACTGATTTGAAACTGAAATACTTATTAAAAATTGCTTTGACTTTAAATAGCTTTATAGTTTTAAATAAAATAATTGTTTTAGAGTAGTTTTAATTAAATGAACGTAGAAGTTGTGAATCTTTGATATCCATGTCTGATATACTTTTCAATAAATAGATCTATAAATACCTCTTGATCCTTTTGGTGATGAAGTGCACAAAAAGTTAAAAATATATATTTTTTTAAGCTGAAATGAACAGTTATCTCCTTTGAATAAACTTAATCTCCATAAACACTCAATGCAAAGTTACAGAAATCCAAAATATATTCTAACTACATAGTCACTATAAATACATACTTTAACTGAAAACATGCTTTTTAATTACTCAGTGAGTAAATTGTCAAAATAGAAAATTAAGCCTCTCTTTAAAAGAAAAACTAAATAAATAAACAAACCAACCCAAAATTCAAATAATAAACTGAACCAGCCAGTAACACTTTAAAACACAAAAGTGTCTTTCCCTTTCTCCTTTAGAGTAGCCCAGCATTATGATACTCTTGAGGACAACAAACAACCAACCCCCAAACTACCATTCTCAAGTTTAATTCTAAAAGCAAAAGTTTTCAGTAATTTGGGCATTTGAAATTTGCTAGTTTAGTATACAGCTGCACATGAGGCTCCCTAGGGTATAAATAAACTAAGCCTCCACAGTGAAAACCAAGAGATAAATCATACATGCAGTTTATTCTCAAAAAAACCATGATTTTAACTTTCACTTTAAAACCCCATTAAGTATAACAGTGCATTAGGAACAATCAAGCTCACTAGAGGGACAATTTGCTTGCAAATGTCAGAAAGCATGATCCTTAATGATGTAATTCTGAGCAGTAGCTCAAAGATTTCACTTCATAGCATTTCACAAAATAATATCCTAAACCTGAACACACTGCATCATATAAGGTTAGTAAGCAGGAAATCACAGAGTGGAGTGAAGTGGGCCCCTCAAAAATGCTGTTTCCTGAGGTGTAAAGGAATCGTTTCACACTCACCCTGTCAGCAGGGCTGCACCACTGTGCTCTGTGCAAGAACAGCTGCCACATCTTGAGCAGAACATGGCCCAAAGGCCTGTGTATCTCATTCTCACCTTCACTGTCCTGCCAGCCTTTCTCTCACCACCACACACAGAGGGCTGAGCACCAAGTGATAGAAATACTCACTTAAAATGACTCTTTGTAACCGATCTAAATTTGTTAGTAAAGCTGATAGAGAAGGAACGGATTTTACAATACAGGTCTCAGAACTGCAGGGCAAATAAATGCAAATGTGCTTTATCAGCTGTAACAAGTGCTGGAATACTGCAGTGAACCTCTGAACCTCTTCTGCTGGATCAGTCCCTCTTCACATAACCTTTACTCATTGACAGAGGTTGCAGCCACACAGTTCTGGGATCCTGTGCACTCATTTGATGAATCAGACATGAGCCCTAATTCTGATAAATATTCATAGACAAAGGCAAGGATCATTATTCCCCATTTATGGAGGAGAAACTGAGGCACAAAGTGATTACTCCAAGTCAGTGACATAGCTGGAGGAAAACCCAGTTAGCCCCACACCTGCTACCAGGTGCTTTAAAATGAGCCAAAGCCACTTGATTATTTAATATGAATAATTTAGTAAACATTTTTTGTTTCTGTGTTTAGTGAGACCAGTGATTTATTTTTTAACCTTCCATTTCTAAAACAACCCACATGATACTGAGACTAAAAGTCCAAGAAATTTAGTGAAATCTGCCAGCAGATTTATCCCATTTCATGATATTCACTGCAAGCTATAAGATACAGGGTCAGCCTGGTAATTACCAAATGAGGGCTCCGTGAATGCCACTGCACTCTTCTCACTCCACCCAAATAAACATGGCTCACCAGGAGAAAAAAAATGGATAAAAGCATTAAGACTTAGAAAAAAAATAACGTTTCCATAAAACAGAGACTTATTGCATGATAGCTGGAGGCAATACCTTTGCACAAACAGCTGTAAATTAAAGCTGTCCTTTTACTAAGCTTCCAGAGATTGCTTACACAATGTGTGGCAATGGGAGAGAATACAGAAGACAGTTAATTTTCTTCCTTCTTCTTCACTTGCTCAAGTGGATGAAAAGCTACTTGCCTATTTTCAAAAGGATGAAGATTATAACTTTTTATGCTCCCATACCACGCTGCAACAGTTGTGAACAGATGTGAACATTTGCCACCTGATTGCTAAACTAAAATTTGCTTGATTTCTAAGTAAATGTGAAAGTATAACATCAAATACACATCACCTCGAGGTGGCAAGTGTTAAAGAACTTGAAATCACAATTTTGTTCTACTCTCTCCAGTAACCACTGGTGAGCTCTCATTGTGCTGTGTCCACTCCTTTCAGCTATGAGAAGGCTATCCAGTGTTTAAGTTCTTCCACACACTGCAGTATCTGTGTATAATAGAAATCCATGTTGGCTGCAAAATCAGTACACACAGGGGATTCCATGTCACCAAAGGTGCAATACAGTGCAGTTCCTCCAATGCTAAGGAAAACAGTTGCTATGCACAGCAGGATCAGCAAAATACAGGAGCCACCAGACACTTCATCTGTAAATAAGAGCAGAAGAGGTGAATAAAGATGCTATACAAAGCAATACAAATACATGTGAGAAAACCTGAGATAAGTTTTTATCATGAACGGGTCAAGAGGTAAACACAATAATGTTCAATATGTCAAAGTGACCACAATACACACAGGGAAGTTTATGTTTCTCAGTCTCTTCAGAAACCTAAATAATTCTATTGCTTCATTTCTGCAGTCAGTGTACCTGTCCCCGCTGAGATCACTTGTAGAGTCATTCCGCACTGAAGCAAAATAAGCTCACCTGTGAGAAGACCTCACAGCCAAAGCTGTTCTTTATGGAATAGTTCAAATAAAACAAAGGCTTTGAAATGAAACCAAATGGAAACATTCTTGCTACATTTCTAGACACTGACTGCACTACAATGAACTGCTTGTGATTACTCTCACATTTTGACTACAGACACAAAACCTCCAGTGTAGGCTAATGCGAGGGGTTATTTTACATCTCAGTTATTTTCTGCTAATTCTTTGCATGATTGCTTATTCCAGAGTAGGAGCAATGCAGAGGTTGCAGAGGTGATGCTACATCCTCACAATCTCACTTGTCCTTGCTAATCTGTATACATGAACAACATCTGTGTCTTCTGTCAGACTGATGTGGCTCTAAGGAAATTTCTGTACTCCCTTCACTCTACACCGGGAGAAAAAATGGGGTAAAAAAAACCAAAAACATTTGAGTGATTTTTTTGGTGCATGTTTGAAATCAAACTTGAATAATAAAAATAATAATAATAAAAAACAATTTTCCTTTTGAATTACTAAATCCTGGGGAAAAAAATAATATAAAAAAACTCTAATTAGAATTTTAAATAAAACATAAATACTTTTAAAATAATTTTAAAAAAACGATGGGATAGGGTCTCTTTAGGCTGTGAATGTTTGAGACACGCTAACTCACTTTTAAGAACTAATTTATACCGTTTAGTGGCTGGCATATACAGCAGATAGAACTGTCCATATCATTAGCAATCAAAAGTAATTTTCTTAGTGTCTCTTCAGTTTGAATAATAGAGACTCTAAACTCAAAAAAAAAATGCATAAAATGAGAAACATACTGTGTTTCTCATGAGGCTATTTAGCCCATCAAAATGTGTAAAGCCAGATTTAATGACAGCTAGCAAATATGTATGGATATTAAATTATAAAGAAAGGTTAAAATCTGACACCCTCCCATTGCATGGAAACCACTAGAAAGGGTTGGAAATGTACCCATGGACAAAGCACAACAGACTTGTTTCTTTTGCATCCCTCTACCTACACACTAAATGGCTTCTGGGAGAAAGCCTACACCTCACACCTGTAAGCAATGAACATTAATGAAAGGACTTCAATTATTTGTCACTTGTAAATCATTCAGCCAGAGGAAAAAAGCAGTGACTACATTCTCAACCAGGCTTCAAAACAGAAGTGTGCTCATTG
Organism: Chloebia gouldiae; assembly: GCA_003676055.1. Taxonomy (NCBI): domain Eukaryota; kingdom Metazoa; phylum Chordata; class Aves; order Passeriformes; family Passeridae; genus Chloebia; species Chloebia gouldiae. Next base: position 58,294 of record QUSF01000238.1, on the reverse strand, counting down.
TATCCTTCTGTAGTCTTGTTACTCAAACCTGGTACAGACTAAAAATCTTTGATCAATCACCTTTACTTACTAAGTTTTAAAAAACCAAGAGAATATGTTCAATAAATGCCTGTTTTGCTGCTGTGGACAAAAAGACTGACCAAGAGAACAATCCATGAATCAACAAATTTTAACTACCTTGATCCAACGTGTCTTCCATTTCTTGGAATCTCACTCTTCTCTTTGTTTGCCTTTGCTGGACTTGAGCAATTGTTTTTCCGTCTCTGTCATCTCTCTTCTTTAGTATAGACACCAATCCTTCCACTGGTGTAATCTATCAGGAAAGTCAGTGAGTGGCACAAGAGATGTTAAATAGACCTCATGCTTGATTTTTCACAATGACTCAGGGAGGAAACAAGCTAAACAGTTAATAAATCGTTTCCAGTCTACTTTTATTAAACATTGCAGCACTTGTGAAACCTCCTTTTTGAAGACATCAAGTCCTGAACAGACAGGACAGCTGCAGTATTGTTCTGCTGCTTACTGACACTGCTTGCCTTTAATAGCTATAAATGTTAAATGCACACATATTTTCTGCTTGGATTGTACTTTGTGTTCCTTTGTAAGCTCAAATGGGCAGGGGCAGTGGTGAGGAGGATTTGTGTCAAAATCACTATCATCAGAGGGCAATAAGAAGTCAATGACACACTGCTGCTGTCTCTCCAAAGATATAATCCTGCAGAGCCCATCACATACTTATTGTGAGATTAATTTTCCAGCACTGCAATTGGTTCCCCAGTGGGGGACAAGCAGCTCCAGCAGGGCTACAAAACCGAAAGAGGGAACACCAGGGAAAAAGAAAGCTTCAGTGCTCTGGATGGATTCCACATTGAGTTCCACATTGTAATAAGCTCTCTGGATACTGCAGCAGTGCAAAAATCCTTCCCTACAGGCTGGTCACTCAAACAGCTTGCACAAACAGCAATATGGTCAACAAGTCAATAAACCACACCTTCTCTTTTCTTTGCTATAGCATTTCCATTAGTTGCAAAAATATATGGTAAGCCATACTGGGTTGGTTGAGCAGTCTGTAACTTCCTTGTTATTAATGAAATGAAAGTAGGTGATGTACCAGGAGAAAAATGCTTTCCTAAGCAAGTAGCTCCTGGTGTGCTACAAATAAATAGAAATTAAAGTCAAAAGTATGTTCAGAATTGCCCTTTTTTCTACCTTGTGAACCTCCTTGCCTCAAAAAAAGTCGTAATTATTTTTTCCTAGACAACAATAGGACTTTAAAAAACTTAATTCTGTAGAACAGCAGTAACATTTGTTAAATTGAAAAGTAGTATGTATACATTTGTGCTACAGATAAAACATATCATATTTACAATTGAATTTGCAACTCATCTATTAGATAACCCCAAAGGCCTCTAACTTCCACAAAAACTCCAAACTCCCCCAACTTTCCAAGTAACACTGTAGTTGAAGGCAAAGGACTACTTAAGCCTATCTATAACATAAGTTAGAATACCATCCATAAACACTCGTATGCATTACATTTCCAAGAGCAGTAGAGAAACAGAAAAAAACCAACTTCATAATTTATATCCTTAAGCTTGTATATTGTATATATTGTATGAGCTTATATATTGTATCGATGCATGCTGTAGTCAGAGATGGTGCCCTGCACACAGGGAGACACAGGGCACAATCCAATAGGCACTGGAGCAGCTTTGGCCTTTGCAACATTGAACTGATAAATGTGGCAATTACATTTGCAGGTCTCCAGTCTGGTAGTATTTTATAGCCCTTAAATGGGCAAATAACGTTACCCAGAAAAACTCAGAGGATAAAACTATCTCTGCCACACTTTTGATATTCACTTTCCCTTTTGTATATATGCTCAAGAGCTTGAATGGATTATTTAATGAAACAATGCTAGAAAGTACTTGGAAAGTAGTGGAAGTTTGGAGACAGAGGAAATAAATTGTTTAAGTCAACATGCAGAGGACCAGTAGCTGGCAGAAATGACCCAGAGATAATAGTTTGCAAGTGTCTCATCACAACAAATGAGTGCACTGAGGTGCAGCTTCTACTGGTACTGCTAAATTAGCCTTGCAAAACTGCCACGAAAATTTAACAGGCCAGCAGAAAAATCACCACTTATGTTTCTTTGTTGTGACAAGGAAGGGGGATTATGTAGGAGTGCTTTAATTTTACTTATTTATTTGGAAGGGTGGAGATGAAATGATATCCTTTAGTAGAGTAGATTATTTTAAGCCTCTGCTTACAGCATTGCTTTCATAAAGAGGATCAATTGCTCCTCCCACACCACCCACACAACAGGCTGACTGTTGCCTGGCATGATTATTCCCAAGTGGCTTGGGAATAAGGTGGGAATGTCACCCAGAGATGGCAGGGCATTCCTACCAATCTGCCCAAAGATTAGAAGTGGTGGTCTGTTCCACAAGACATCACTGCAAACTGAGGCACTTCCTTCTGTCTGTTGGCTCTTGGTAGTTTCTAAATGACTGTGTCACAAACTCCTGTCTTCGCCAAGCTTAAAACCAGAGGTCTATCCTTGACAGGATTATGTGGAAATGTGTTGCAGTAATTACAGTTATATAAAAGGCTTTCTGGAGGAAAGACTTGCTACAATGAGATTAATTTACTTTCTCTGTCAGCCTACATGGATACATTTCAGGATTTATTTTAAATGTATAAAGAACTAATGTGACACAGCACAAGTTTCTCTCTTCTGAACATCTTCTTTTGCTTAAAAAGAGGGAGCAAATGCTTTCAATTTTGCAATAAAAATCAGTGTGGTTAGTGTTACTTCCCTATCTCAACAAAAGCCATAAACTGTATTTTGAAAAACAGCCCCTTTACATGATATATAATTTATTCCTAGAATAGAATCATAGAATATGTTGAACTGGAAGGGACTCACAAGGATCATCAAGTCTAACTCTTAGTCCTGCACAGGACACAAGAGTCACACCATGTCCCTGAGAGCATTGTCCAAGCACTTGAGCTCTGTCAGGCTGGTGCTGTGACCACTTCCCTGGGGAGCTGTTCCAGTCCCAACCACCCTCTCAGTGAAGAACCTTTTCTTAATATCCAACCTAAAGCTCTCCTGACTCAGCTCCATAGCATCATTGTACTTAATTTGCCTTTGAATTTTATGAGTTATACACTCAAGGTTTTTTATCTTTGTTTCCAATACACAGAGTGATTGTATTAGCTCCATCTCCCAGTAATTAAACATCTCAGGAGAAGGGCTTAGCTGCCACACAAGACGAAGTTTTACATCCCACTCTTTAGGTGTCAGGAGGAATAAAAAAAGGCAGAATATACTGTTTATGTTGGAAGTTAATGAGGGAAATGTGGTTAATACAGTTGACCACAAGTCAAGCGCAGGCTTGACTTGAACCACAGGCAGAAAAATACAGGATTGCACCAGAGTGCCCTGCAAACAGCTTTTACATGAAAGAGCTGCATAAAGGACCCTATTGAAACATCAGATATTTTCTTTATTCTAAGCTGGATAATTAACAAAAGATGGTCTTGGAGCATCTATATAACTGAGCTTACTCAGCTCTGCTGCCTTCACAAAATCTTTCTACGTGAGTTTTTACAGTCACTGTACAGGAACTGAAAGAGGCATGCAGGTGTGTGGTGGCATTTTCATCAACAGTCGAAAAGGAAAGCAGCAATGACTGTTGGTTAATTGAAACTCTGTTAAAAAAAAGCTTTTCTCTTTTCCCCACCATTAATAGAAAGTGAATTTGCTTCAGTCAAAAGTTTCCCACTTCTCAGATAAATTTTAATAACCAGGTTGCAAAATCAGAAGAAATAAACTAATTAAACTACCTGTCTGTTCTCTGTTTAAAACAGAATTTGGTAACAAAATATCAAAAAGCTTCCTACACAGTGCTTATTTTCAATAAATATGATGTGTGTATATTTATAAACATACTGGACAAAACTATGAAAATAAGGCCTTGTAATTCAAGTTCTGAGAAGAAACTTCTGAGAGAAAACATACTGAACTTGACATTTAGAATTAGTTGTAGCATATAGACATAAATAAAAACCCCAAAATGGAGGCACTACAAACTGGGAACTAGGAAGAAAAGCTCACTGTGTGAAGTAGTTTGGTTTGAATGCAGAAAACTACTCAAGAAGGTTTGTGTATTCTTCTGTGGGCTGTATTCCTTATTCAGTTACATGGCAAAGGACTGTAGTTTTATTACAAGCAATAACAGATTTTTTTAAAGCAGTAATCCCCAAAATGACAAAACCCAAGACTGTCCTGTGTTACAGTAAAACCAGCAGACAAACCCCTTTGCCAATAAAATACATTAGATAAGTGAGTAATTTGAGTTTGAAAAAGAGCTGACTTGGTAGGTTCAGTATTCACACCACAGCTACTGAGGGTAACTATTTTTCCTGCTGATACACTTGCAATGCAAGTACCTGAGCTTCTTTATACACCAACAGACACCTGATACCATGTAAGCACTTCACATGGGAGCATGGTTTGTACAAACTAAGGAACTGAAGCCATACAAGAGAACAGAAGATACACAACACTGCCTCCAAACCTAGTGGAGACTTCATTTCTTGGTATATAAACTGCCATCCAAAAGTTTAATGTTTTGGTAGACAGTCTCACTATCTTTGCTTTCTAGAAAGAACTTCCCAATTATAATTTTTAATAAGGAAAAACTTTTAAGATTTTACTAACTTCCCTGTCTCTCACATAACAAGTTTATTCTACAACCTTTTATTTTATATAGCAAAATGCAACTTTATTGAGGTTACAATTTGTTTTGCCACTGCCATTTCATTCTCACAGAAATGATATCAAAGATATTTAAGAAGAACTATGTACTTCTAGCATCTGTTGTTGCCAGCTTCTGACTGTGTTTCAAAGTTCTCTGTTAGTTGTACAAATCTTGTTTCTATAAAATGACGGCGGTTTTCCATCATTTGCGTGTTGTTGGATGTGGTTTGTACTAGTGAAGAAATAGCCAGTGTAAGGGCCTGTACAATACAAAAATACTATTTCACATTAGCAGCTATTTAAATCCAGAGTCAGAATTAGGTGAATTTCCACTCTTGCAATTAGTTATTGTAAATGATAAACTAAAAGTAAGTGACAAAGTATTTAAGTTAGAAAACTGCACGAGATGATTCTTGGATCTCAAATTGGAGCCAGGCAAAACTTCTGAACTGTAAATACATATACAAAGATTTACCCTTCCCCATCTTCAATAAATTCTTATTACATATCAACTGAAGAACATTAATGAAATTTTATTCTACCATATAGGTGTTGTCCCCAGGTTATTTCAAAATTATCTTTACTTCCACCTTCCATTCTAATTTGTTTGTGGCAGTGATGTAAACACTTACTTCATGATAAGTTTTATCACAGTCAAATTGATTATTTTTTTCTTTTTTACTGCCACATTGGTACATTTCATGTGATTAATTTAATTTCACTCATGTGGCTACCAATGCATTTTCTAGATACTCATTAACAACCGGTGTATGAAAACACCATGATCTTCTTAGGTTGCCATAGCGCGACAATGCAATTTCAAAGCCTTCAAGAGGACAAGAAAGGAAGAAGTGTTACAGCTGGGTACAAAGATTCTGTCTGCTCGTCAAAACTTCAGTGCAATCTTATTTTGGCACTAAAACAGAATCAAAGAACACAAGTTAACAATGCTGCTTTCTCTTTCAAATGTGTCTTCCAGGAAAGCTGTGGGTGCTCATCACTTCTGAAAAACAACCCCTAGGCTACTGATGGGTGGTAAGATTAACTGGAAAAACATCATATAGGTATATAATGAAACAATACAAGCTGGTGTGCTGTCCTTAATTCACCCTGCGGCACCTAGAAATCCCAGATGCTGCATATGACAAACTTTAATTGCTACTGATGTTAATCCTTCTTCCCTTCTCCCATTTAAGCCCCCTGCCTCACACAAAACTTGAGCCTCTTGCTAAGAATGATTCAAGTGGATTTTCAACAATGCAGTCAACATGATGCCTTATATGGCCAGAAGTAATATGGAAAAACTCAAGGTGTTTTTTCCTCTGCAGAGACTCAACTCTGCCATCAGAGTACTGGCAGTCCCAGCACCAGGAGAGCAAACTAGAATTGAAATTAGATGCCCTGCAAAGCACCATCATCGGTCACAGGGACAATCAATACAAGAATTTTTCTAACACTATCAATATGCTGCTTCCTATACCATCCACTGAAACACAAATGGCACAAACATAGCTATTTAAAAATAGATGCTATTGGATTAATTTAGGCTCTATCTATGTGAAACAGAACAGTACTCCTCTGCTAAAATGCAGCATTTTCAGTGGGGTCAAAAGAAATTTAATGCTGAGGGATGATACTTAAATTACTCTTTTGTTATACATGTATTCAGACTTAGCACAGACTGTCAACAAAATGCTCTTTTTCGAAACCATCCTCTAAGTGGACACAAGCCACTGGACTTAAGAAAATTTGGAATACATGCATTAACATGTATGTGGGTTTCCACATCTGCTTGCATACAGCTTTGTGCACACGGCTGTCAGTCCTGCTATGTGGCATACTTCCTGAGAGCCCACGAAAAGACAAGAGGCATGATCATGAAAAGGATCTAAGAAACTCTTTAGGTGGGGAGAAAAACCAAAATGCTCTCTTTTCAGCTCTGGAGACTTTACCAAACATGCAATAACACCAGCATCGATCTCCAGTATTTAGTTCCCTGCTTGGCCACTGTCCTTGAGCAATTGTGGAAGTTGTTGGTCTCTCTGCATTAGCTTGGTCTATAGAGAAGTACTGCAAATTTATTGCCAAGGGGATAGTCTATTGTTAAAGATCTTAAAAATAGAAATGAACTAAGAAGATACTTTCATACAAGCCTTCCCCTTCCAGCATCTGAAATAACATCATTTCACAATACACTCTTTCTTAATATAAAAAAAAAAAAAAAGCTCTTAAGGATGCACATGCAGCAAAACCAGAAGAGAAATAAAGCAAAAAAGCAAAGATGCTGTCATTACACTCTCCAAAAAAAGTCCCAAAGCAATACATCTTCTCTATTTTCAGATGAACAACTTAGCCTATGAAGCACTCACCCTTGTTACAGGCCTATCATGTGGGTACAGTGTTAGAAGCTCTTTCTTAGCTTGGGCTGAACAACAAATCTGCCTAACTTGACAAAATCAGAAACCCGTTCATTCATATACAGAATTTATATATATGTAGTTCTCACCTCTGTGGAATAAGCACAAAAAAGTAAATTTGTCTATGCTTAGAAATGAACGATGGTACATCATAGGCATTATGTAGATTTCTGATACAAAATTTGATTTAACAGGAATTGTGAGAACATCTCTTAACAGTCTCTGTCAGAATAAAAAAAAAAAAAAAACCAAAAAAACCCAGGTATCACACTCATATATAAGATACCAATCTTATTTTTGAACCACAGTGCACTGCTGGTTAAGAAGAAAACAGAGAGGCAAAGTGAACAATTAAATATGTATAGATTTCAGATTTGGAAAAGTGATACATAAAGGAATATTTAACACATTTTGAAGTTGGCAATATCTAAAATATTTTAACAGAGACAAACATGGAAGATTATATAGGATTTACAATATTTACCTCAGTAATCTCTATCCTTCTTGTAAGTTCATCAAGAGAAGAAAAGCTGTCATCTAGTGATAAAGCTTCCAGGGAGTTATAAGATGCTCGTTCAGGTGAAATATCTGCAACAGTGTCAAAGTCCTCTTGGTTTGCTAAGTCTGCAGATTCTTCAGTGTCTATTATGTTACCATTCAAAAATCTCAGAAATAAGTCTTTTTGTTCATTATTGGCCTTTTCCTCCTGTTCTGCTGCTCTCTGTATTTCCTTGCACACCTGTGAATGGTCAGTACTGTCCTGCTCAGACACTTCATTACAGCCAGAGCATTCACCTGAGGCAGTTCTGTCCCATGAAGACTGTTCATCATCATCAGGCTGTATCTGTTTCTGGCTTAAGTCACTATTTCCAAGCTGGTCACTAGGAATTTCTGAAGACCCAGCAGCATGTTTTGATCTGAGCAGACTTCTATCAGCTGGCACATCTTTATCAGAAGGAACCAAATCAGCAGGCATATAATCATCATCTGTTAAAGCCAAAGCATCTACCATTGGCTCAAGAGGGAGTTTCACTCCAGGCTCCCCCACCCCTTCTATTTTCACTGCATCCTTGGAGAGCTGTCTTCCCCTCAGCTGCAGACTGCTATCTTTACCAGCATCCCCAGATGATAAACAGCCCGAGGAAGGCCTGCCCACTGTCCCTGTGGACTGGGTGTGTGGCTCCAATGTTGATTCAGCACTGCAGTGCTGCTCCTCCATGTGGTCTTTTCCTGCAGCTACCCGAAGACTTGCTGCCTCTGTCTGTCTCTCAGTTTTGTTTTCACCTGGGCAAACAGTGCTCAGCTGTTTATCTCCTTTCTTTGGTGCAACGCCAGGACAAGTTTCAGTACCTAAGTGCAATAGGAAAAACAGTTCCAGAGTTTTTAAATGATTCAAAGCATCAGCCCGGGGGGGAAAGAGTATACTGTGATTTGATAACATTGTAACCTAATGCTTCAAAATGCTCTCCCATAAAGGGCAGGTATTTTATGTTACAGTCAGGATAACTTTTGTTAGTAGTCTCTGACTCTTGATTCAGGGAAAAAAAAATATTTGCACATATTCTCGCAGGTGAAGCACATGATTCAATGTCCTTCTGAAAAAAGCTACTCCCAATATGTAAGCGAGTATCTCTCAACAGTCACTTGTTTTCTAATGGATATTTTACATGAATCATCTCATGGAGGCCTGGAGTTCAGGCAAATGCACTTAATGACATGAAACTGTACCTTTTTGCCAGTGTATCTGTCACCTAAGGAGATACCTGCATTTCTTTTAAAGAAGCTGCAATCATACTAATTTAATAAATTTTATATTTACATATCATTAGGTCCTTTAGTTAACACTAAACTAAATAGAAATTACATTTCCCATAAATAGACAGCATAAAAAGATGCTGCTTTTTGGATTAGCAAGTTTACATACTAAAAATGCAATCAAATGCAACTTATTTCTGTATTCATATTTACAATACATATGAAAATTATTTTTTCTTATCTGAAATTTCAGAGACACACAAGGAGCTCTACATAGCTTGTGAATTCACCTACTGGCATGATCTGCTGATGAAGGAGTAGATGCTTAGCCCAAGTTATCTATGAAATTATTAGATATTAAGCATTACAAGAAAGCCAAAACTCTGCTTTTAGGCTTAAAAAGAAAGAAAGGGGCAGTTAACAAAATATCGAAGTAAGCTAGCTATGACAGAAACTGCCTTTCATTCGGTACTTTAATAAAAAATATGTTAAGACTATGTTATAATAGGACTACTGTTGCAGTAATAGTAGTAACCTCAATCAACAAATTAATAACTTTAGAAAGCACTTATTTGCATTATTTTGGTCATAGTGAAGAGCAGAATGGTCTTATGAACAGATTAATAAAGATGTCAAACAATGCCCTTCTTAACTGAGCTCTCCATGCCAATTTTGTTCTTCCTCACCTGTTAAAACCTCTCTTAAAATGTGACCTATTTTCCGAACTTGTTACACAAAATATGTGACTACATTCATTAAAACAAACGTTTGCATTAATTCGTTGTATACTGAACAATTTTATTAAATTCCAAACTATCCCCTTTTAATAGATAATGAAATGCAAGGCAGCACAGAAAAGACAGACTTGAAAATTGAAAAAGAGACTATCCAAGAAAATCAAAATGTGGGGAAAAACCCAGAATGACATTAACAGAAATAAAGAGTACAAGGAACCTAACTTCTGTAAAACACTGAAAGAATAGGTGTGAGACAGGGCCTTTTAAAAAATTAGACACAGATGAGTAAATAGCTCAAGGGATTTGTAATGGGATACCAAACCCTTCACATACAGGTCATGAGTTCAAACACAGCCCGGATTATTGGTACAAGATTTTGTTTACCATCTGTCAAATTTTCCTAGTGGATACATCCACATTACAACAGACATCTTTGTTGGCAGCCCCAACTGCAACAAAGATTAAATGGAATCGGAAATTAAATCAGATTCTTTACTGCAAAAGGTGTCCCTTGAGCTCAGGGCACTGTTCCTAAGAAAGTAATAAATGATCCTAGCACTGTTATGTAACCACAGATGTGCAAGAACTGGAATACAATGATCATTCACATCAAATTTTCAGCAGTGTCCAATATTTACAGCTACTTCAGGCAACCCATGCGCACTACAGACTGAAGGCAAGTTAAGACAAATACTTGAAGACTTAATTGGAAAAGAGGTCTTTGCCTACTGAGTTAACTGAAGACATACCCACCAGGGGCAGTACTTTTTGCCTGACTGACAGAGGTACAACAAAGTGTCTACAGAAAATTTTTTAGCAACAAAAGCACCTATGGTAATTTAAAAAATCGTTTCTTTTCCCCCTAACAGAGAATTGACACTTGGTTTGCTCATCACAGGAACCTGTATGCACCACTTTGTCCTGTTAATCTAACATAGCCTAGCAGAGTACTGATCTACAGTAATCTACCAATGGAGAATTCACACATTTCCATCTGTGTCCTTCTTCCCAATTAAAAACAAATCCCATAGAACCTAAAAGAAAACAGCATATAAAGACTTCCTCCCCATCCTGGAATTGAATCTAAACTATATGTACACACTGCAAACTTATGCTAAGGGTCTTGCTAAATTCAGTATTTTATTAGGAAGGTTTTCATGAAAGACATTCATTTATCTTTAGTTAACACTAAGACTATTAAGTTTCTGCTTTCAGTCAGAAATGGAAGAAATTCATGGGAAAATGATTTATCAAATCTCATCTTTTAATATACACACACAGTATTAAGGGCCAAATTCTCTTTGTTGGTAGATTCAGAGTGAAAATCTGCCAGAAAGTAAAATGTAATAGAACAGACCATTCACAACCTTTGCTCAGAAGGGCAGAAATCTAATTAGGTGCTGTCCCAGGAGTCTTGACTGGATGACTTCTTACAAAGCTGTTTGTCGGTCACTGTTTGTAGCCCCAGGAGAGAGGAATTGCAAATTCTTAGGATCAACTGCCTACAGAGTCTCAAAATATATTCCCATATACTTTACCAGATGAATGGAGTAATTTTTGCTTAAGATTACCAGGCAAGTTTGATTTTACTTCAAAGATGCTACTATAGTGCAGTGCAATAGTCTCTGCAATGTAATATAGATATTGCTACAATGCATTTTATGTATTCTTATTGATAATTGCTACATAAATTCTTATTATATATGGGTCCATATGAAGGCCAGTTCTCAAAACACCTAAGAGTTTCCTTTTCCTGTCTTACTGTAAGTCAGACTTCTACTACAAGCAGTTAAATGAGTTAAGTAGTACTTCCTGTGGTTTGGCAGATACATGTATTAAAAAGGTAAGACTTTACATGTTTACTTCTCATTTTTCATTTATTTTTTCTTTTTTTTGGTAGAGAAAAAAAACACTAAAAAGCAGAAGTCAAGCATTGTAAGTTTTCAGTGAGAAGGCCCATGCATTTAGGCTACTGTTGAAAAGGATATATATTAGGAACTGTATGTTTATTGTAATATGGGATTCTGCTGAGGTTCAGGCAAAATCAAGAACCTTTTCCAGGTGGTCATTGCTTCTAGTCCTGAGCTGGATCACTCAGGCACAACTTGTTATCTGAATGATATTTCAGACTATGAATCACCTTTGTGTCAAATTTCTGTACTGGTTCAATACTGATGCTTTCCCTACCCTTCTGACTGTAACCAAACTCATTCATCCCCACGCTCCTGATGCACTGACACCCAAGGGCAGCAGCAGCTAATGACCATATGCTCCCTCAACAGCTGCTCACACTTGCCAGGGAGAGAATTCATTACTTCCTCAAGAATGCACTCATCTTTTGAAAAGCATCTTTTGCAAATCTCAACCATTTAAACTTGAGATAGTATGGAAACATTCCTATCTTTGTGTTGAAAGTACTTAGAACTGCTGAAAATTTCTCAGCAGAACAGCTTTTAATTGGATGACACATCTTTCTCAATTTACCAGCATTTCACAGGAACCCTAAGATTTTAATGATATTTTGACAAGATTTACATTAAGAGAAAGGCATGAAAAGATCCACTTATGCCATTACTTCCTTCCACATTATGTCAAGATACTATTGTACTAGAGCATTTCAACATTGAAATAAAATGCTCCTAATTCAGAATGTTCAAATGTTCAGAAATTCTGCTCTCCAGAAAGCATTTGTTTCCACTTGGAATAAAATCAGAGCAAAAATTGTAATTGTCTATTTTTTTTTCCATGGGAGTTTCCAACCATCCAAAAATAAAAAGCACCTGTGTTATTTTGATCTGCTTTCTGAGCTGTAGAACATGTTTGTTTCATGTTTCTAATGCTTTATATTTAGTTAGGTTACAAGAACAGAAGTGGAGAAAAGGCAGTATAGGGTCATGGTAAAAGAGCATGTAGATAAGGAGCATCCACACACGTAGAGAATTGTGACTCTGTATCATCATCAATTTCTGATTCTCCTGAACATCCTGGCTGATACACACATGTAGGATAGTTTAAGCTGAAAGGGACCTCCTAGGATCACTTAGGCCATCTTGTGAAGAATTCTAGCTGTTTTTGAGGGATGATACTTAGCTTAAGTCAATTTTGACAACTGGAGTATGACAAAATACCAGAAACTTTTTGCTCAGAGAGATGAGAGATAAAGCATAGCCTGGTTGTCTATCAATATTCTTTCTCACTCTGTCTCCATTTTAACAATTCATTAATTTGTAAATGTTTCCTAAGAACCCAAAGATTCTAACAAATTACTCAAACAAAAAAGCCCCTGCTCCAAGGCAGAAAAAGGAAAATGAGGCTTAAAATGACATAAAAATATGTACTGAAAACAATTAACTGAGTTTTTCTCTTTAAGACCCTCCAGAAGCTTCATAATTTTCTGTGTTGCTTTAGAAAAATGCCTCTCAAAATCAGTACACTGCACGTAACATAAAATAGTTACTAATATTGTTAACTGTACTCCATTGCCACACCTCAGAATATCTGCCATCAGGTTGATTACCTAGTATATATTTTTATACATCCAAATTATTATATCTAGTTTTATACAATTTTGTAGCTTACATAAGCTAATATAAATGCATGCACATTTAAGATTTTTTTTAATGGAGGCTAGAATTACTTCACAATTATGAATACTGACAACTAATTAAAATTGCATTATTTACCCATTGTGCTGAGAAAAAAATCATCCATTTGTGTATCTGTAGAGATCCAACAAATGCTGTAGCTTCAAATGAAATAGCTTAATTTTATTTATAGGAATATGTCAATACAGTGTAATATTTAAAACAAATGTATGCACATGTGCATACATGCACACATACCTGATTTAAAAGCAGTAGCTTCTCTTTCCTTTAAAGTTCTGGATTCCATTAACTGAGGTAAACAACTGCTTTCCCATGTATTTTCTGCAGTTACTAGCTGTAAAATATGATACTATTATGTGTAATTTTTAGATTTAAACAGGAATGCTGTGGCTTTTTGAGACATTCAAACTTCAAAAAGCTTCTAAACTTGAAAGATTTTATCTCTTATTTAAAATATGTTTATTACCAATTTTTGACAAAGCAGAATTCAATTAAACAGCTGCTTACCTTATTTTTGGATGCCTGTGGCCTGCAGCAATAAAGGAAAAAAGAAAAAATTAAATAACCTAATGGCAACATTCTTTATAATAAATGTAAGTGAAATCTTAGAAACTTTTGCTCTGCTCTAAAATGAGCATAGAACTTTTCTTCCATTGAAAGTGTCAGCCTGCTAGCATACCTTCAAGCACAGCTCTGTGCTTGCATGAATATCATCAGAAAACAAATTAGTCTTAACATTGTTCCACCTAACTGAGAAAGCAGTCTGAAGGAAATTTACTGCAACATATCAGGAAATGTACATTCCTGTAAAAGGTTATGCTCAGAAGAAACTCTACCAACTTTAAAAAATCATAAAAGAACTTGCTATCTACTACTATTTAAAGTAGGGATCACTATAAAAGAGACTGAGGAATGAAATGACCTCCCCAAAAATCATATTTCCCTCTCCACAGACTGGGACATTTTCTGGGTTCTGTAAGGTACAGAAGCTCCCACTGACTCCATTCAGATTCACAGGTGAACCAACACTGCTCACAGTCAGGGTGGACTTTGCCAGCTGAATACAAATTCATGCACAATATGATTTATCACACATAATCTGTCTTGTAGTCTTTCATACAGCAATGAAGATAAAATGTGAAGCATTTTATTTAAAGCTACTGAAAAAAAGTTAGAGAGAGAAGGGAAGAGTACTTATGTTCATACTGTCTAACAAAAACGTCAAAAAGTTACATTGCCTTTTAAATTTTACCATTTAAAATTCGAATAAAGGACACTCAAAACTACATTTAAAGAGCAAACATGTCCAGTATGTAGCTATAAAACTTGAGTATCAGAAAAATTTGTATTACTTTCATTAAAAAAGCAAAATGCTCACATTTTCCAAGACCTGCATGCTATTCATTAAAAATTAAAGTGTAATTTCAATTAAAAAATAAAATTAGTTTAAAACTTAGGAAAACTCTATATGAAACAATAAAAGCAAATAGGCTTTTGCCTTCAGAGTTTGAAAGAGTAATAGCATTACATACAGAGCACTGATCATGGCAAGTGAGCACAAGCCTTAATTTTTATCGAATTACAGGGTTCCTCAGAGCAGGGAATGACATTTCAAAACTGAAATGAAGGAGAAAGCAGAGTTATTCTCAACAAGGTGACAACCCAGGTGACAACAGGGAGGTGCTGCTCATTGCAGCACATAAATCCCAGCAGACCTGAGTCTCAGCCTTTCTGTGGGCTCAGCAGGTCATGTGCAGGGAAATGCGGGCTGGGGCAGCTGCAGGCGCTCACTGCAACCTCTCAGCAGCAGCACACTGCAGGTGCAAACCTGCAGCTCCAGTGCCACACCTGCCCCCTAGCCTGTGGGAATGCAGGAATACCTTCCCAGGGGCTTCCTCCCAAAGGCATTCAGAATACATGTGAAAAATCCCTGCAAGGATTCTGGGAATCAGCCGGGGTGTTTTCAAACTTTGGTACCATCACCCAGAAGAAAAAAATTGATAGCCAAATCAATACTCTTTATGAGCAACAGAAGCATTTTGGTTTCTGTTATAACCAGATTGACTAAGCCAATGCAAATGTACTAGAGAAAGTTCTCTCTCCCCATCTAATTGAGAGCATCTTGCCTGTCACAGGCAGGCCTTTTCTCAGGCTTTGAATGTAGTTTCCTTTTTGCTGTTGATCATTTTTCAGTGGCAGCTTGTATGATTTTTTTCCATCTGTGCATTAAAATCAATGTTGGGACAGTAGGACATTCATACATGAAGGAACAGATCTCCTCCTACCTGCTGGGTACAATCCCATATGTGTTACTACCCAGTAAAGCACCCTAGGCACTGCCCACAAGTTTGTTGTACTGTGATACAGCTGATTGTGGAGGCTGACGGATCAAGCAAAGCAGCTACCAACTGAGATTTCACTGTTCAGAACACTATCATGCTAGGAAAGTACAGAATTACTGCTTCATGTAAATGCAACTGATATGAAATTAATAGAAGGTAACAAGAACTACTTTAAGCATTAAGGAATTGTTCTAAAATATGGAAATTTGGGAATAAAATTCTATAGGGTAGGTATGGGTGCTGAAGTGTGAGATGCTGGACACTTGCATTTTGAAACAATGAGTAAACCAATAGGTATTCAACATGAATACCATCATTAGTTCTACTGTCTCTCTCTTCCTAAATTAACATTATTCAGTATCTCCTTTGGTTGAAATAATAAAACTCAAAACTCCAGTTCTGAAAAACTGATGATTTGCTAAAACTAGTTCAGATTTAGTCTTCATGCATTCTTCAAACAACATTAAAGCAATATGAAAACGAATGGTAACTGATTCTAGTCACATATCAGAAGGAACCACCACGTTATAACCAAATTCAAGTCAGTGATGCAACTTTTATTTTGACACTGATTATTTTAAAATACCCATAACAGCAAGGAGACAACAGCTGCAGTAACATTAGTTTGGGGAGTAATAATACTTTCTTCTACTTACTGTTGATGCGAGGAGCAAACTCTAGTAAGCTTTTCCAGTTCTTGGCCACTCAGTTCTTTATCTGAATTCCTCAGTGTTCTAACTGGACTGGGAACTGCTGTTTTCCATTTTCTTTCTACATTAAATCAAAATATTTTTTATTCAAGGCTCAGAGAAATTCCGATATAAATGTCACTTTTGCTATTTAACTTTTTTATCCTGGAAATGTATTATTTATAAATACAAACTAAAGTCTTTCTTCTACCATATTAGTTTATCTGGTACTCACCCCACTGCTCCTGTATGGAAGAGAGATTTGCAAGCAGCTGCTCATGATAAAGTTGTTCAAGCTGAATGAACTTCATGGCCTTCTCATCTGAATGGAAGGTTAAAGCCAAATGCACACATACATGGACATGGCATGACTTACTTATAAATTGCATCATGGTTGAATGGGAAGTAATTACACACTTGAAATTTGAAATAAGTGAATCAAAATGAATAATGGCTAGCATCCCAATTTCTGTGCAAGAAACAAAAAGCAGCAGACATGAAAATGGCAGGGAAGCAGTAAAGTAAGTTGAGAAACATTCAAAAAAATAAAAATCCTATTCTTTTCAACAGGTACCTCTTCCCACGTGTCTGAAGCACAACAAAATATTTTTCTTAAAAATAAATGACCAAGATGTTATTATGCTGATAACTTTACTGAAAAAATGAAATCTCTGGGAAACGAAAAGCAAAATAATGACACAAATATCAGCACATATCTTGCAAGAAATACAATTACATGCCAATAACCATGACTAACTGAAAATATGACTCCTTTCTATGACCAGTTGGAGACAGTATTAAAACAATCCAATTTCAATTTTTGAAAAATACCTTCCCCCCTTTTCAACCATTGTATGCAACACTGTTGGACTGCAAAGTTTACGTTTTGTCTTCCTGAAGATTCTGCTCACTTTTCTTCTATATGAAGAACTCTCCCCATGCTTAGGGTTATCAATATATTCACAAAGGTATACTGATAGTCACATATCTTACAATAGTCAGGATAATGCTAGTTCCACTAATCCTGAGTTGTTAGTTGTACTGTTTGAAGCTGTTTTACCAGCTATTTGAAATGTAATTCTACAATACAATGAGGATAGAAGTACAGAGAATGAGGTTCTTAGTAATACATAAAACCCACTTTCATTATTCATGCTAATTAAAACACTGGAATAATGATTACAAAAACACAACCAGTAGCCTCATACAATGGCATGGCTTATGAACAATAATATTAATGGGAAGAATATTCCCTGTCTTCAGGAAATCTGTTATTAGAAACAGAATTACAGATCACAGAGAGCGCCTTAGAGGATCAATGCAACAAACCCTGAATTATTTTTAATATGAGATTCCACACTGGATGAATTAAAATGTCTGTCATGGATAATTAATACAGTGCAACATGATCAAGTAGGTTCTTTATTAACCTCAGGAAACTGATGGCTGGAGGTACAATGCAGATATCCTTCATAAATATGTATTATATAGTGGTGTTGAATTCCACACATCAGGTGTACATTGCATTAAAAAATATTTCCTTTAATCAGCTTTAAATAGAATGCCTTTCAATTAAAGCAACTCCAATGAAAGAGGAACTGTTTCTACCATGCCATTTATATTTTAAATTTACTGAATCGCCCCCTGCATCAGAACTTACTACAGCATTTTTCCATGCCTTTAATTTGTGCTGTGCTGTTGTTATTGGACATGAAATGAGTACACAGAAGTTTGGTGAGTTCAAAAGAGAAAAGACCTGGTTTTATTCAAACATCTGGTATTTATGGAATTCTAAAGGTGACTGTGGATTGGAGGATGGAATTACTACTTCTCTAACTACACTGGTTCAAAGATTAATTAATAATTTCTCTCTACCCACAGAGAAATATGTAAACTCTTCTGTTTATATATGAAATTGTGTGGGAACTCTGACTCTTAAATATGGAAACATCAGGAGGCTAAAGAAGTTTTATGAGAACTTTAAAACTTTCAAAAGAATTATAAAAGAAAACTTAACACTTTTAAACACTTTTAAAAATCAGGGCAACACTGTGCAATTCACATTTTCTGATGGACACTTTTGAATTAGGAAGACCAAAACAAAACAGTGATGGAGATTTTGTTTTATATGTTGCTTTTATAACATTGCAACTGTTAGTTCTCTGGTTTTATCTACATGCTAACATAACTTGTTTACGTTTCTTATGCCTTATTACTTACCATGCTAAACAATTGCCTCTTTGCTGTATTTTATTTGTACAAATTACAAAATAAAGAAATAATCTGTATGCACAAATTCTGTAATATATTATGCATCTTAAGGAATCATATATACCTTAAGGGCTTGCCACTGGCATCTTCTTTTTATAATCTGATCACTTTCCCTTTGAAGCAAAGAGGAAATCCCAGTCCACCTTTTCTAAAATTCTAACTTAACTTTGAGGTTTAATATTATTATTCTCTCACACAATTACTGAAATATATTAGAATAATTACCAGCAGTTCAACTATCACAAATTTTTACCACACTTACTTGCATTATCTAGAAACAAATCAAAATAAACTGGACTGCTAAACTGTTCCCAGAAGCAATTACCCATATTTTCCTACAAGAATTTCTCAAACTACCTTGATATGATTTTGACTAATTAGCATTTGTCAAACACCATTTTGCTATTGTCTGCAGGTTGCTGATCTCAGCTCCATGTGTTTGGTATTTTTATTCCAATCTAGACATTTTTAGTACATATTCTAATCAACTCCTGTGACAATTTTATCATTACTATAAGTACCCTATTTGAAATACTACATATCCTATCTCTAAATTGGACATTTTCCCAGTTACTAATATTTAGAATAGAAGTTATCTCATAAAAACAGAAATTCTTTGAAAATGTTTTCTTCCTTGCTGACGTCCAGCTACTAATGATTGCATCAGTACAGCTGTTGGAAGTGAATTTATCCCTTAACTCACATTCCAGTTGTTTGATTAAGGAGGATTTGCTAGCATACTGTGTATTCGCTCATGGGTAAATTATGGTCCTTCACTTCCTTATAACCCTGACCCAGCAGAGGTGAGTTAACAGCAAAGCATACCACATTATTTTAATACGGTGCAACAATTTTTGCAAGTAAAAGGATACATTCCTCCTCTTGAAAATAGGTCTCAGCTATCTGCAAAAGTGAAAAAAAAATTAAGAATCTATAATTTTCATGACAGTGGTAAGGATGTGATATAAACATTTTATCATAGCTTTAAAAATCTAGTTTGCAGCTTCCTATTTTGTTGGGGTAAAATATGAAAGTTCTGACAAAATACATGTATTCCTATTCTAGGAAAAAGGTTTTGAATGTGCATCAAAGACCATAGAAATATTAAGTCCTCTCACACAAAACGGATTTGATTTTGTGTAATTTACAGAATTACACAAACCAGAAAACCTTAGTAAGGTTTTATCTTCCTACAACTATAACAATTATTTCAGAAACATTTTTAGTTATCTTAATAGCTTAAAATGACTTACAACAGAAGTACTATTTTTAATACCAGTTCAAAAGTTTGAATTCTATGCCTGACCAATGTTTCCTTATGTTTGATCAAATTAAGATCATTGCTGTGCTCTCCTGAGCAATACATTGCAGTATGTTTAAAGAGAAATGGGAGTTTCCTGACTGATGAGAAAAGAACAGTCTTTTGTCTCCCTGTAGACAAAAAATATTTGAGAATTGCAACAATAACTTATTTGTGCTTGTTACAACACTGTGCAGGCTTTCCTAAAAAGCGGAGGAATACTAACATCATTGTTTGTAAATGCGATGAAATACAAAAGATATAAACCTCAGAAGTGTTCTAAGGAGCCCTACACTACCAGTGACCTTTACAAGCAGCAACTAATCAGTTCTTGGGGACAGCAAATTTGGCAGTCTTCCTGTTTGCCATGCATGGTGAGGCAAGGGCAGAGCTTGCAAAATGTGTCCAGGACTGCAGGCACGCTGATACCACAGCATTCAGGCTGAGGCACCTCACAAATGATTCCCCAATGACTTCTGTGGGAGCACTCAAAAATTCAGTCTCAAGATCTTTGGGACCTATCAGTTTAAGTAGTCATAATATAGAGGGCTTAAATAAACACTTTTGTAGAAGTCTAAAGAGAATTGCTAAGAAAAGACAGCAACTTGATAGAAGAGTCAAGATTACAAATTGTATTTCCTGGCTCTCAGGCTTACTCCTAACCACTAGACCATTCTGAGCCCAGTACCTCCAAAAGAGAATGGCTAAGTGACTTCTAATGTTCTTTATCTACACATTTTGTCTGCTGTCCACAATAGCCTCCTAAAAATTTTTGGAGCTGTCAAAGCTCTACCTACGTTTAATATAAAAATCCAAGAGTCTTTAAATATTCAATACAAGCTTCCCACAAACACCACGGGGGTTAATACTCCAGAACAGCCGACACAGCTCTTGATTTTACATTGAAATTTGCCAGATAGAATAGAAAAAGGATGTTGTAGAAGAGTATTTGATAGACTTGGTTTAATGTTGCTGTCAGGCTGTATTAGCAATCTGAAAAAAAAACCAAACTGAAGATGACAGGTTAATTCACTAGAAAGGGAAAAATATTCTTAAAAGACTCACTGTACAGGAATGCTAAACTTAAAATCCTCCCCTCTCCCATCCTCTATTAAAAAAACAAGTTACAAGCCTTGTAAGTTGCATCAGTTTTCTTTCAAATGCTCCATTCAAAATGCTTGATAATTTTTAGGAAAAGTAAGATAGTGCTTAAATACATATTTCAATCTCAATATGCAGATTTTGTTCTCAGCTCTGTCACAGATCCCATATGACTTTCAAAAGGTTCATCCCCTTAGGGTTTGGCTTCCTCATCTAAAAAGCAACACATTTCATCTCCATCATGTGCAATTGATCCCCTTGATGTTTGTAAAGCATTTTAAGTTTTTGCCCTATCTTGTTTTCCAAAAATGACCCTTGTACTGACTCATGAAAAACCACCAAATTTGATGAGGCTAAAAGCAAAAACTGTTAACCCTAAAGCTAAGCTTCTAATAAGTTAAGGAACAGTATCAAATATCTTCGCTCAAGCATGGATTAGAAAAAAAAATTTAAAATTCTATGTCAAACGTAGATTATCTATATGTGCAATCCTAAAGAGAAACCTCTTTATCCCATATAATTGCTTTTTTTGTATTAAAGAAGAATGTAGGAATGTCATTGCATAAAATATCTTCCAAAATAAAGACAATGCAGCTAAGTCAAATCAGACATGTATAGTATCTACATACGTCCCGTATTAGACATCACAGCCAAGCAAAAGGTCTTCTAGTCTACTGCCAATCTGACACAACTAAATAACAACTGTACATTAATACTGCATCAAGTTCTATCCACATATTCATTCTGCATCATAACCTCTAGAAAAAAAAGGCAACATACTGGCCAGTTTGTAAGAAAGACTGCTTTTCAAACCACAGTTTTCCCTTTGGTCTTGCAGGTGTGGCAACTATGCTAAATAAAGGTATACACTAAGAAAATCTTAGTGTATTTTTGAGTGATTTTGCTAAATCTTCCTGCCAAACTAATTTCACCATTTGGGGAGTTAGAAACCCACCCTTAAAGAGTTTCCTTTAACTACAGAATATACTTACAAGGCAATTTATAATTTAAGAAATGTTAGAAGATCTTAGAAGAGATATTTGCCTTGACCATCTGTTATGCATTGAAGCATCCTGTCTAGATATAAGTATTGGTATAAATTGCATTTATGCATATTTTTCGTAATGAACAAAGGTCTCAAATAAAAGTAAAATTGGGTGCAGCACCCCAAAATCCTAGAAAGTACCTGATGGAGACACAGGGGCAGTATCTTTGAATCCATCTGCTCAACCTCTTCACGGAGCAAAGAGAAAAGAGACTGCAATGTTTGCTTTTGGTCTTTTGGATCAAAGTTTTCCTTTGCTTCAACAGCATTTTCAGCCTGCACAAAATCTGTATCTGTATGAAGAGCATTTTCATCCTGGATCACTGTGGTTCCCACTGTAGAAATGCCTTTAAAAAGGACAAGTACTCAGGTTAGGATTAAAAAGAAAATATATCGAGCTGCTTTTTTAGGAAATTTCATTATGAACATTATGAATAAAAGCCTAGTATGTCAAATAACATCACTGCTACACTAAATACTGGCCTTGTCAAAATTAATTGTGACAGGTCTGTCTCACTGTCAGTTCACCTACCCAACAGAACACAGTTACATACATCAGATATATTTGTACACTTCTAAATAGGACCCTGCTTTCACTTTTTCACTTATTGGAAAAAAAAAATCAGAACACTTACAAAGTGTTATATAGAGTTATTAATAAGAGATCAGGATGACGTAAAAGTGCTTAGAATGCAGTTTTGCACAAAAAGGGCAAATAGCAGGTAGGTGAGGGCAGTATGGCTGAGGTTTTCAGTTTGTCTCTTTGCTCCTGCCACGGACCTCGGACAAGGAGATGCCCTGGGGATGGACAGACACAAGGGAAGCAGGACAATTCAAGGGGTTCCTGTTTTTTAGGTGATAAAACACTGGCTCCTCACAGTGACAGCAGGATCTTAAAGGACAGAAAGAAGCAGATGATGCTAGTGTGGGATTCTGTTGTAGGAGAGAGATGTCTAGAGGGGAGTTTCCTGCTGAGTGAAAAGGAAGACACCCCCCCCCGCCATAGCTGGATCGTTTCTTTTGAGTGTCCAGGGAAAGGGGCAGTAGTGCTGATCTATGTTGGTAACAATGATGCAAGGATGTGTAAACTGAATTTAGATCCCAGAACTTCTTGCTAGACAGAAAACTAGATTCTCCATGGTACATTTCCTGGCAGTTCACTGTTGCCGGTCTCCAGTTTTATAGAAGTCAAAAAAAGTCAGGCATTCAGGTGGAGATACGAAAAATAATGTAAAGCATAACCGTACAAGAATATTACAGGAAAAAAAAACTTTCTGGAAGCAAATTCCACATTTTATTGTTAGAAATGCAAAACTTGTGTATTTTGATCATGAATAGTTATGAGAAAATATTAAATGAGATTAACAAAGAAGTGTAGGGTAGTGGTAGTGACAACAGCAGTGGCAGAAATCAACTTCCCATATACTGACTTGATCAGTCTCTCACAAAGATCAGAGAACAATAAATTACAGCTTTCTATAAAACACAGAGCAACCAGAAAACTACAGCCGATTCCAACACTTAATAAACTCATTTTTATTTCTCCATAAAACATTGAATTTCACACACTCGCATAAGACGGAACTTAAAAAAAATCCCACAATTGTTTAAAACAATTTAGAGAATTTGCCCACAGAAATGTGCACCATAAACTTTTAATAAACTCACATTATAATGAGTATTGGTCCCCAGCTACACCCATTTTTCTGAAATCATGTTATCATTTGAAAGATGAACAGCTGAGGGCACTGTTTCAAGTATCCTTGTGTCCTCAGCATGGGCACTCTGTTTCGGACCCCTCTGTTTTCATCATCACCTCTGAAACCCAATAATGATGATTCAGGTTTAAGATTTAGGACCTAAGAAAGGTATTAGCTTGTCCATGGAACGCTCCACCATTCTGATTATTTTAAACTCTTTATTTAGTAAACTGTCCAGCTTAGGACTACTAACAATCTCTGTGGGTGGCTACTTTCACAGGGCTTACTGCCAGAAAAAATATGGGTGTAACTTAACATTGCTTTTTCAAAATTAATGCACATGTCTGATCTTCCGGTGTTTATTTGGGTTTCCTGAGGACCGAAAGCAACAAGAGACACAACTGGATGCAAGATACAAACCAGGAAATACTTCTAGAGATGGAATTAAGGCTGTCTTTAAAAATACAACTTCCTGTTTAGCACATTCTCATGAAACCAGAAAAGAGGGTCCTCGTGTTCTGGCAAACCATTTCTCTCAGAAAAACAAAGAAACCAAAAGTCACTTCAAGCTGCACTTTTTAAAGCAGTTAATAATCACCTGTCATATCAAAATATGAACACTGACTGCAACATGTTCAATAGCAACTCTCATGAAAAGCCTTAATTTTAATGTTTTCATGATACTGTTGCTAACACAGTTCATAAACTGCATTATTATTATTTGTACGGTTGAGTTGTCACTCGGAATCAAATCCTGCCCTCAAATTTCTTCCCTGATTTTGAAAGTGAGGCCTTACAGTTATGTGCATTAATTCTAACTTATCTGATTTTCAACGCAAGACAATATTTGTGCCTTAGTAGCACTACAACAAAGTACTTCTATTGTAACACTTAGTAATGCTATTTCACCATAAAGATGTGATGGGCCAGGATCTCTATTTTTTCCCTCATTCTTGACAACAGCACTCTGTTTTTCCAGGAGTCAATCACTCTTACTGTCCAAAGCAGATGGATTTTTTTTTCCACTAGATACAGGTATAATACATATATTTCTGAATTTTTTAATAAGGATTAAATTTTTTTCACTTTATAAAGCACTGATATTTACTCCACCCCAGCATGGAATCAAAGCCTTTATGAAAATGTGTGCAAAAAACACACAGAAGGCATCAGTGGCCAGAGCACTCAGCAGGTCCATGGCAAAGAGCCAGGCTCAAGTGTGTGCTCTGCCAGACTCCCAAATGTTTCAACTGACCCCTTCTACACCCAGATGGATGTGCTAATGTTTCCTAAGATATGGAGAGAGCAAACTTTCTCTCCATTTCACAAACAGCTCACAGAAGCAGCCCCATGTTTGCCTAAAAAAGATCAAATGTTGACACACTTTTTGAATAAAACCCCACATTTTTTCAGTATGTCTCAGGTTTTCTCTTTTTCAGTACTGCAAGTACATGAAATTAAGATACTCTTTGTTACCTGCCTGAGGATGAATCCAAGGTGCAAGTATGAGTGATTTGCTATCAAAATAAAATGATGGATGTTGCCCTCTGTTTTTTATATGAATTTGAATTTTCATATTCAGTAGCACTAGATAAAGTCACCAGCGACAGAAGTTTCTAGTACAGAAAATATATGGAAATCTCTTTTTTTAAACATTCTTTGGTACCCAATACAGAAAGCTGTTTCAGACTGATTCATTCAAGAACTATTGAGGAAAAAATAAAAAGACCAGCAAGTATTTAAAAACTATTCATTTTTAAAAGAAGAGATTTTGAGATTAATGTGTTGGTGGTAAAGATATAACTTCAAATGAGCAAGCTCAAAATCTTGTTTAGTTTGGTACAGAACCCTAAATTAAATAACATTACTTGAATTTTCATGTAATTTGACTATATTATAGTCATATATTTTATTTCCTTCAATACCAATTCCATCCCAAAAACCTTCTTCCTTCCTCCACCTTCAAGCTGCTATAAGAAATCAGTGGAATAATTTACAGAAAAAGCCTGTGTTGCAGAATTTAACTTGGGGAAAAAAGATTGAGTGCAGGTTACCATGTTATATGATGTTAAGGAATCATGTAGTGATTTGACAACATGAAGTAATGCCAGGACTGACCTTTTGAAAAAAGATGAACTTACCTTCAGAGAATAAGGATAATCTGAAGTCCATATTTACAAAAATATATCGGAACAGATTAAACTTGATGAATCACTATCTCTACCACACTGAAGTTAGTACAACTCTTTACAAGGAATAACATTATGAATAAACACCAAAGTTTAAATTCTTCAGTTAAAATGTACATGTATTCTTTGGTCATCAATCCTCCCTAACCAGATATAATCATAGTACATTCAAAACTATGATGAGTATACAAAAAGAATGTGAGAAAAATTTGGGATCTAGGAGCTATAGACTTGTCCATCCCCTCTCAATTTCCCACAGCATCAAGAGGGCTAAAAGGAGATGCTCTTCAAACAATAAATAGATTAAATCCTGGAACTGCTTACTGCAGGATACTGAAATGGATGCAAAAAGCAACTGTAAGTCAGGTGACTAAGTCACTCTAAAGTATTATAGTCTATCAATTTCCACTTGGGGAAATCCTGAGATTGCTGCAGATGGAGAGCAGAACATGCAAACAGATCACTACACGTTTGCCTTTGCCTTGTATTCTCACCTACAAATCCTCTGTTGGCCTCTGACAGGAAGAATATTGAACCAGAAGTATCTTCAACCAGGTATAGTGACAGTTAAACTTGCATTCCTATCAGTCTACTGATAGGAGAAGCTAGGATAATTTTAACTTCAACAGATTCCAAGGATATACAGACAGATAATAATCCAACTTACAACTGTTTATTCTTCACAAACAACTATTTAGAGGGTTTCAGCCATATTGAAAGTGCAAGTACTTGCTCTTTCTTCTAAAGTAAAAACATTGAGAGCAGAAGATTGCCTTCTGTAATGATCACCAATATTTTGCTGAGCAAGTCACAAGTACACAAAAATGACTAAAATGTAATTTTCCACATAAATTGCTTTAGTCACTAGCAAGAAGAGGAATATGAACAACGTGCTTTTGAAGTCAAATGTCATCTTTTCTAGAATGGCAACATTTAACAGCAATCATAACAGGTGTGCTTATGGGGAAAAAGATTCATAAATCTCTTCCTTAGTTAGGAGTCAAAGTAGCTCATCTATGATTTCTCAACAGTTTAAAATAATTTTTTACAAAATTCACAACAATACATGCCATGCAAGTATTTAGTTTGATATTCCAGCTCGCTTGTGTGGTACTCTGCTATCACCCACTCAGGAATCTTCCACTCTACTTTGATTATTCTCTCCTTATCTCTGAGTTGGTATAAAGAGAAGAAAGCAAGTCTGGACCTTTATGTAGAGGATGTAGTGAGATATTCAGGAATAATTTAAAATAGCTGGTGCTGGAAATTAAATGAAAAATTACCACTAAAATAAAGACATTTGCAACATCAAGAAATTGTGACACAGTCAACTGCATTTTGTGAAAACAGAAGAAACATCACATGAGAGTTATCTAAAAAATTACTAAATGTATATTAGCCCATTAAAAAATGGGAGATATAATGTAATTTTGTATTGTGGTCTTCCTCTCTAACAATCAAGGTTCTTTAATAAAGTAACAAGAATTTATTCATAAGAATTCAATAAAACTCTAAAGAGTTTTGCTGACAGGATGTTTTCTTGTCTTCTACGTTGCCAGACTGTTCCATGAAATGTTCTGTATTTTCAGGATTCTGATTTTTGTCATAAAACGTCAATCTACTGTGGACAGCTCATTTTGCTGTATTTCTGTACCAGTTAATTCAACAAGAATACAAACTAATTAAATACCAAAGAATATGAACCAAGTTTAACTTCCAGTGTTTACGTGAGTTTTTTCCTTTTCTTCCTCTTCTTGTGCTTCACATACCTATGTCAACATGTATGTAGGACTTTTCATCAACTTGTTTTTTGTTATTCCCATCATACAGATGACTGGTTCTCAATTACTTCTGCCAATCTAATTTTAATTATTTTATTATGTTAGTAAAACTTAAATCTACAGGGGAAATATATCCAGCTTATTAAGCGCTGAAGAAAGTTACTCAGAAAACATTCTCCCTGTAATGACAGATTTCAGAATACTCTTATCTGTACCAGAAAATATAATTTTTTTCAGATTTTGTCTATTTGTACAAGATATGAACTGCAAGGCTTCCCTCTTTTCCTGTTTTTACCTATTCTATAATCCCTTAAAATAATAACCAGTTTTCCAATTAGGTCACAAAAATACTTGCCATTTAGGAGGAAAGTTATATTTTAAAATAATTTAGTTTAAAATGCATGGAAAAAAGCACACATTAATCAACTCTTTCAAAGAAACCTGTGCATGAAACATACTGATTTTAATTAATATATACAGCACTAAGACACATAAGCTTTAGAATGTATGCAAAAACCTAATATAACACATTCTGTTACACTAAATCCTATTCCTTCAAAGAGGGAAGAAGGATTTCAAATAAGAACATGCAATAAACATTACATTTTCCTTATCCAAGTCACATCCAAAATAGCTAAAGAAAAAGTAACATCAAAAGTTGGTAGGAACACATTTTTAAACAGTTTGTTACCCAAAACACACAACCTTGGCCTATCTGGTAAGCTTTGAAAAATGTAAGCAAATTTTACAACAGCAGTGCAAGATCAAGATATTTGGTACTCATAACAAGATTTCAAATGCTGACATGGGATTAAGACACCAAAATATTGCACTTGACCATGATGCTCAAATGAGCAAAACTGTAATGCCAGAATTTCTGTCCATTCTGATTTGGACGCCAGCCCAGTTTCCATACTGACACTGAGTACCTCCCTCTACTTCTGTTTACTTGAGGTGTTACATTTACTACATAGCCACTGTTTAAAATACAGAAGGTGAAAACATGCAGTTTAATCTGATTGAAGACTAATAGCAGTTCTGGAAAGAAAAACAGTAAAACAAACCAAAACCCACCAAACATTTAGTGAAATGCTAAAAGTAATTAGTACAACACCTAAAATATATTTCTTATCAGCTCACAGATTTAAACTACAATGTAACTTTTGAAATAAACAGAACAAAAATATTTTAAATTAAGTACCTTTAGATTTTTTACTGGAGCTTCTTTTGCTTCTTGGACTCCTTTTTCCACCCGGCTGTTTTTCTGCAATAGGCTTTTCCTCCAGCTGAGAGTCCATATGGACATTTACAGATCTTCTCTCAGTCTCACTTTCTTTACAGCTTGGGATCCAGTCTCCACTGTCCATATTTTCATTATTATTGATGTTATCCTGTTCACCTTTATCCTGTCGTCCCATAACAATGCTACTACTGATCAGAACTTCATTCCCATCACTGTCAAGTTGATTTTCATTTTCATCAGCTGAAGGAATCAAATGAGATGCCAAACTTTCTACTCTATAGTTAGCAGGGAGAATGTCCTTTGAGTCTATTTGCAGATCTTTTGGTGGAAAGTCTCTGTCATCCATTAGAGCGTTACTTGTTGAACCACTTAATCTCCCTCCAGATATTTTTAGACCTAAAATATAAAATGGAATGAAGCATTTACAATATGTATAGTATAACAGATAAATTATGTCAGCCAGTGCCAGCCACTAAAGACTCACATTAGCCAAGTGATACAGCTTAAAAGTATGGGGAATTTCTTTCATTCACTGACTTACTTAAAGTCTTAGCATGGGGGATATTTACATCCAAAAAAACCTATTAAGTTATATTTTTATCCAATTATAATTGGATAAATTATAGCTACCTGAGCAAAAGCACAGCTGATCTTTACAACAGTGCTTCTGTTGTTACAGCTGAGGTAATGAGAAAAACAAAAAGATAAACAGAAGCTACCTCACATTCCCCTTCCCCCACCCTTTAAATCCATGGCTAAAACAAAAGCATTCTTGTCAAATAAGATTATAGTTTGACTGAAGTAAAAATAATAAAAATAAACCTGGGAGGAATAAAAGTAGAACAACTTTTAATTCTGTCAGTGATGGTATCAGATCAAACTTGCAGCTAGATTAACTGTGTTATCAGAATTAGATGGAAGTAGAACTTGTTTATTGCCTCAATTGTCACATTATTTTCAAGAAAACATTCAACATGTGTTCAGTCTACACAGAAGCAGATGGTTTGTTGATAAAAAAACCAAAACCCCCACCTACTCTCAGCAGGATTCAATTTTCCCTTTTTGTGAAGGTGCAACTCCAATCAATGCTGCAATTAAGACACATTCATGGGAAAAAAAAATGAGTAACTTAGCAGAAGACCTACATGTCACAGGACCATTGTTGTATCAGTTCCTATCTTTAGCCTTTAGAAGCAGGGCAATACTGCTGTTTAATTTAGCAATTATATATCTGAAATACAGCTCCATTTTGTACATCTCACTAGATTTAGCTCACCTTTTTAACAGTGAAGCCAAGAAACAGCAAGCACTCTTGTATTACAGAAGAGCTTAGGCAAGCCTCCTACAGCAGCTTCCTATACTTTCCCTTGAATGAAAGTACATTTTAGGATACCTATTTTCTCCAGGCTTTCTTAACTCTTGGTATACACAAGCTGAGTAAATGAAATACACACTTGGTAAATTTGTAAGATAGTCTTTCATTTTACTTGCTAGAAGAATTAAAGTTGTGAGAAAATGGAAAAAAATTTGAAAGAATAAGTAGGCTTTCCTTCATACATAGAAACATATTCCTGACAAAGATTACTAAAGAGATTTTACCCAAATCATTCCTTCATAAACGTCATAGTTGCTAAAAAGACTGAGGGAAAAAAAAAAAAAGAAAAGAAAAAGAAAACATCACTCCTATCTTAGGCACAAGAAGAAGGATTTAGGGAGCTATAGGCTGCTCTGCCTCACCTCAGTCCTCAGAAGATATTAACAGCAAGTTGAGGCATTTTCAAACATCTGAAGGATAAGGTGGTCATTAAGTGCAGTCAGCATGGACTTATGATGGATAAGTTGTGGTCCTACAAAACACTGACTTGCTTAGCAGAATTAGGGGGAATAATGGATGTGATTTACTGTGGCTGGCTTTTGACACTGTCTCCAACAACATGCTCACAGACAACCACACAAAGTACAGGCCTGGTTAAATAGACGGTGAGGAGTTGCAGAGAAGCATACAGAGGGCAGCAAGCCACCACCAAGTGGGGCAATACAAAAGCAAAAGCCAGCACCACCCAGGACAACTCCATCTGTGCTTCCAACCTGAAGAACTGGCTAACTACTTCCAGCCATACCAGTCTAACAAAAATTACTGCCTACTCTAAAACATATAAGCAGCACCAGGGAAGGTCAGACTGGACATCAGGAAGCATTTCTTTACTAAGGGTGTGGTCAAACACTGGAACAGGCTTCCTAGAGAGGTGGCCAATGTCCCAAGCCTGTCCAAGAGGCATTTGGACAATGCTCTTTGCAACACATTTGGTCAGTCCTGAGTTGCTCAGGACAAGGTGCCAACTACAGGTCCCTTCTGATGGAAATATTCTATCTTGGTATAGAAGAATTATGTATTGTACATAGAGATGAAAGTTGTGTTTTCCTTTGGCAGCCACATTATGTGATAATTGATTTTCCCTGAGCACCAGAAAGACACACTCACTTGAAGGATGCTCCTTATTCAAGCCATTTTCTCTCAAAGAGAGTTTAACACAAAATTAAAGGTTAAGAGGAGGACAGAACTTCAATCAGAGCAGAAAGAATCAGAACTAGATATTATTAGACACCCATACTACAGTTAGTTTGATTTATTGATACCTGTTCTAAAGCACTAAAAAAATAATCCCAAACACAGTATTATATTAGAAAAGTTCACCTTTTAGTCTTCATGCCACATAACTACTGCTGCTTTCCCCAGCTCATAGATCGAATAATGCATCAAAAGAGGTTGAAGTAAATTGGCCAAACCCAATGAGGAATTAGTTTTAACAGTAATAATTAAAAAATCAGTATGTCCTACCACCACTGTCTTGCTTCCACCTGTAGAAAACAGTTTATTCTTCCAACAGCCAGCAAAGGAAAAGAGAAATACAAATGCATTTGAACAAGGTGTTTCCTACTTGATTGTGAAAAATGAGAAAAGATGCTTTTGACAAGTGGTATTTGCTGTAGAGGAAGCTAACATTCTGATGGAAAATGTTAACTCACTTCCTTTGAACATTTGGCTGAAAGATAGTCCCCCTGCAGCTGAGAAGCTGGAAAGCACATTTCTTGGTCTATTGCTTGAAACTCAGTATTTCTCCAAATAAAAGTAGCCCTGAAAATCTATTCCTTTCTACAACCCTTAGGACTCCTTAGAGGATGAAAACCCAAAAAGAGCTAGTTCAAGGAATTTAGAACAATCTTGCCCTTGATCTTTTAAAAGTATTTCCCCTCCCACTCAGATGAATTTTTTTACCTTCTTGATTTCAATCCTGCTATTTGCAATTCCTTTTGAGTCTACCAAGGCACTAGGCAGGTATCAAAGGGAATCTAAATCCTGTGAGAATTAACTTTAGCTCTGTCTAAAAACAAAAGTAGAAACACTTATTTATAAACAAAAATGAAATTAAAATCTCTTAAGATTTAAACACTATTTAGAAGACCATTAACATGGGTTCCTGTATTTACTGAATTTATTTAACTGAAATGAATTGTAAAACAAACAACATGTTAATAAAAAACGTTTGTTTCTTCATAGGCCCATCTTTCCTCCCTTCACTGGTTGCCCAAAATTGAAATAAAAACTAACATTGAGTAGAACTGTGCTGACCTTAGTTAAAAGGTACTGATGAATAAAAGTGCTTCAGTTGCCACACAGATTCATACAATTGGCACATGTAATCATGGTGATTATAGCACAAATGAAAAATAAAATGGAAAATATTTGCCAAGTGGCGAAAAGACTAAGTCTGTATTGAAGAAATTACTTGTATGTTTGTTTGCCTTAGGACAAACAGTATGTACATTAGAGAAATGGCCCTTGCTTGTAATTTAGGTCAACTTCAGTTTTAAAAGGCCCATACTCATCAGTACTCCCTTTAATGTACGTCATACAAATTAATATCATTTTGACAACTTTTTCAGCTGCTCACTTTTTTCCATCCATCCTTACTATGGAAATATAACCTTAAACATAGCTGTTGGGGAAAAAAAAAAAAAGGTAGTAAGAAGTGGGATCATTCCTAACCTGGCGTGGATAAAATTTGAAGCGGGCATTAGAAACAAAACAAAACAAAACCACAAACACCACCAGGCCCCTTAAACTGAAACTTCCATACTAACTCAGCTCTTTTATCCTGAACAGCTCTGTGAATGTTTACTGAAGATACAGTGTAGTATTTAATTTACTGATCTTTGATGTATCTTACAGAGCAATACAGATCATAACATTGTTTCTTCTAACATTCGAAAGTTTACATCAAACTGGTTTTTTTTATTCCATTTGATTTGATTCATATAGCTCTTTTGCCAAAGACATTATTTTCCTTCTCTCATTCTCATGCCATTTAATTTTTCTGTGTTAATTAAAGAGATTTAAATTTTTTAATTCTTTGAAAGTCAGCTTCCCCACTATATCACAAATACTGCTCTATTCAAAATGAATGGGCATTTCAAGTTGGTTCCCAGGGGTGCTTCTACGCAATATTTTCATTAACTTTGATGATAAACCACAATAGCAGCATATAGTCTGCAGCTAGAAGCAGTTACAAGCATTTTTGAGGATTTAATTCAAAATTAATTGTAGCAATAAGTGCTCCAAAAGGAATGACATAAAATTCACTAACACAAACAGAATATCCCTAAACATCTGGAATAAATACACACATCTATCTGAAATGGGGATTAACCAGTCATTTTGTTATGATGAAAAGCATCTCAAAGAGATACTGGACAGAAAACTGACCATGAGTCCAAGCTTTCTTTTTCTCCTGAGATACAATACAGCAAGTGTTACATGCACAGGAGAATTCATTATGTTCTACCAGGCACTAATTAATTACAATCATGGGGAGATTTTTGTGCACCATATACACAGAACAAGATACACAAGAGAATCTGGATCCCAGCAAGAGAAGAGTTTTAGAAAGGAAGTGTCAGCACTACATCTGGCAATAGCAATTCAGTCTAAACAAGTTCACTATGTAAACAACCAAACAGGCTTTCTAGAGATGTTGTGGAATCCCCATCATTATAAAGAAGAAACCCAGCAAGTCTCAGGTTTAAGGACAGGTAAAAAATAGGCACTAACTAGTATTAAAGGAATTTGGTTTTCTTTATTGTTGCAGGGGTTTTAGTATCTTCTCCCACACATACTTTTTTTATTTAAATACAAGCAGCTTTACAAGTCCTAGAGAAAAAAAAAACAAAAACAAAATTGATTCCCTGAAAATGAAACAAGTAGTTTTAGAAATCATTATATTTACAGAGTTGGTGCTTCTACCATTAGAACAAAAAGAGGAAAACTGGAGAAATACTAAAATTTAAAAATTAACTAAACTTAATCCAGATATTCCTTAAGAATAAATCTGTTGATCTTTCTGATAGCTGGTGTGAAGATACTATAATTTAAATATTCTCTTGTGATGTATCTCTTTTCATATTGATAAATAATCTTCTACAAGTTAATAAAAACCAATGTGAAAACTATCATGGCCATAGACATGGCCATCAAAACATATACTGGAAATTCTTCTTACTGCCCATTAACATCCACATAGAAGGAAAAAGATTGATCCCATTTTATGAACAATTATATTTAATACTAAAATGAAGATTCAGTGATGGGGGGGAAATTCTAAATGACCCAGTATCTACAGTACACTATGCAAAAACTACATACAACATAGCATTACGAGTTCATTAGCTTGCAAGAAAAAGGACAGTGTCTACTATGCTGTTACAGGAGCTAATAAACAAAGAGCACATATCTTCTCTAGTGAAGTGCAAATGCAACTTCTCTACAACAGTTTATTTCTTCATCTAATGTGGAAGCCAAGATATACCTACAGAAGCCTAGAATATTATCACCAGCGTGCTCTTGCCTCACCACAACCAAGAAAAGTACAAGTTGGTGAAGATGTGCTTGACCATCACAGAATTTGCTACAGAAAGAAACAGAGAGCAGACAAAGGTGATAGGCAATTCATGTTGCAATTCATTTCATCTCAAAAAGCCAGACCAATTCCAGCTAACAAAATTCTGCTCTGCCTTGTGTTTTGTGTGAAACACAACAGTCGCAACACTGCTGTTTCTAAAGGAAGGGAAATAAAGATATTCACATCTATACTTCCATTATCCAACCTGACACCTCTGCAGAAAAGCACACCCCCATGCTGTTGTGCTGTCTTATAGCATGGACTCACTGGAAGCTTGTCACTTCAAAAGATAGACTAATGTACAACCCGCTTGGTGGGCAGCATCACCATGAGAAAATCTCATTAATGTTCTCCTGACTGCTCAATACGCCCTGCCTGGCTTTGAAAAAAAATGTACTAGGGGTAAAAATATCTTTCTACGTGCTTTCTTCTTCTGTGTCAGATACACAGATTAAGAGGTCTATTTTTTCAAATGCATGAGGTCTGCTTTCCTCCTAGAAGTATTCAGATACGAGGGTGGCTTATCTCATTTCATTGAATTTACAAAAATGTCTGAGTGTGAACACTTTGGTGGTTTTGTACTTTCTGACACTGAATTGACATTTCTCAAGCAGCAGTGGCATTTAAAGGCACAATGAGCTTCACATCTATAAACAGCAGGAATGGTGAGGTTTAAAGAGGAAGCTTCACATGCTATTTTCAACTTCTAAGCTTCCTAGTCATACTGCTTATTCATAGTTTTAATAAACAATGATAAACATACTGCCAGGCATAATCTACTATTCCACATTTAACATTACTTAAAAATATGTTTCAATCATGTAGCCAAATACAAGAGGTTTATCTGGAAACAAATAGTAGCTTTTAGTAGAACATATGACAGTTCTCTCAAAAATTTCACACAAACAACCTCTTCGTCAGCACTCAAAGTACACAATGATGAGTCCCCCAAGTGTCTGAAAAGTTTTGGATTTCAAGTTTCACTAGAACAAATTTGACTGAATGCTACAAGAACAAAAAGCAACCTCACCATTCGATGTGTTCAGTTTTTTTTTTTTTTCTTCTCTGCAACAAAACACCAGAATATATCTTGAGTAGAGATATGGTAGAAAAGGCAGTAAACCAGACTGCTTTAGGAGAATGGAGAACTCCCATCATTGCAGCTCTGTTATAAACAGTCTAGACAAATGTTGTTCAGGAATAACCTATGAGTAACTGGTCTTGCCTTGGGATGCATGAACCTCCTTTTAAGTCTTCTGAAAAGTAGTAATGTGCCCTTTTTGATTTTAAAATTTCCCTTCTAATTGGAGAACTCTCTGATTTTTGTTACACTTCAGAACATGTACACAAGTTTAATTACAAAGCATAAAAAAAATGAAAAGCTTCCTACTAGACAAAGTTATGCATCTGTTCTATGACAGGTACTTCTTCCTTACAGGAAAAAAAGAAAAAAAAGTCCTGCAAATCCACAGACTATATTTATGAGAATTAATCAGCTCAACTAACTCTGATCCAAATCTTTACTTTCCAAGGACCTGAAAAAGCTGCTGGATCCTACCATCTCATAAGAGGTTGCTAAAAAACATATGATATAAAATCTCTCATGATCTTGGGTAACAATTTTCAACATATATGAAAAAGCAGAAATGACAGAACAAATCCCTTGAAATCATAAGAAGAACAAGGCAATTATCTGAAAGTTGCCCAACTGAAAAAAGAGGAATATTCAAGACTTTCTGAGAATTAAATTTCATAGTGAGACTGAATTCCATACTTTTTTGTATTGATGAGGGACAAGCAAGTTTTATAACTCTCATCAACACCCAGAAAGTTAATGTAATAAAAATATTCAGTAAGATCCTAAATCATATCAAGGCCAGAAACAACCATAAGTAGAATGGAAAACTGTCCGTAAAAGTTATGAAACAATTATTGTCCATAAGTATTACATACTTGCAGTCCCTCTGATATCAAGCCTGCAGGTCCAACCAGAAGGTTAATTAAGAATAGAGCTAATTGTTAGAGCTTCAATAATTGCCATCATTAGCAAATCAGAATACCCAGCAGTTCTACTAAAATCTTGCATCTATTTGCCATATAATTCCAAAAGGAAGGATGGCCTAGTTTCTACATTATTCAATGTCAGATACAAATGAATGAGATCAAATCCCTTCTTTGTTCTGAACCTCCTCCATGAACTTCATGTCACAGTGTTACATCATCTGTATTGCATTTCTTAACCAAAAAGTACTGATATATTTCACAGGGATGTGGCAAAGAATAATACAATGAGAGATTATGAAATAAATATTTAATATGTGGACCGTAAGGAAGTACAATACATTTAATCTGGTCTTTTTTCTTCTTTCTTTTTTTGGCCCTTAAATGCATAAGCAAGAACTTAATCACGTATGAACTTTAAGAGACCTATGTTCAACAAATCACAACCCCCAAAAAATTAATCACTGGTGTAAATTGACTGAAGTTAATGAAGCTGCAACTACTGAAACCCAGGGGTGAATTTAGCCGAGAGTGCTGTTTCAATTTTCCCCCTACCAACAGGAAGGTATTATGGTAAATTCACTTCAGCTCCAATTGTGTAAACAGATACTGGCTATATGAGCTGTCTCTAACAATTTACACATACTTTTGACTAATAGATCTTAGAGAGGTTTTCTGAAGCACACAGTTACCAGTTTCTCCTTATGGAATTTGAATGCTTGCAATACTTGAGCCTGTAAACAGAGATCTAATTTGTTTCAGATTAGCTTTTCAAAAAACTATGATCAAGGTCACTTTAAGTAGTTTCCATTTAAAAAAAGGTCTTTCCATTACAAAATCCCCACTATCACAAAAAATAAAGAAAACTCAATACCATAAGGTGGTAAAAACTAATTTCACTTAAAACCCAAAGTGAGATTCTTTCAGTGATTCCATGACAGAAGAAGTTTAAAAGCCCATAGAGAAACTGAATAACTGTTATTTCTCTTTGTGTTAATGCTGTTTATTTCAGTAGTAACATAGTAGAGTTCAACAGTCTTCCAGGAGAAAAAGCCAGGTAAGAAACTAGGCAGCTCCCAAAACAACACTGGATAAAGAGTAATTTTATATGCCAACTCTTGCTAAGATCAAATCTTCCTAGGATCAAATGTGTAAACTCTGCATGGTGTATATCACTTTATAAAATAAAGACATGAGTCAGTGAAAATGCCAAAATATTACTGAACAACTGATAAACATGAAATTTCACTACAAGATGCACCGCCATTTGTTTATTTTGCCAAACTGGGACGACTGTAGAACTGTAAAAACAGAGTGAACAACACCTGAACTGTGATCCAGGTCCAGATGAAATGTTGGTCTGAAGTGGTAAGATCATCATGCCCTCACTCAGAGGCTAAAAGTACACAAAATTCCAAGTTATAACCATTAAGAAAGAACCTCCAAATTGTACATTATGAATTTCCATATTATTTCAGTAACATATTCATCAAGTGAACTTAAAAATCTTCCTAACATGCTCATTTTACCAACATAAAATGAATACCATGATTAAAAAGAGAAAGAACATAAAACTAAAGTTATTCTGAATTAATCTGAACTTGCTTTCCAGTGCAACATTAATATTCCAGACAAAAAACCCAAGAAAATCATTGGCATGGACGGAGAAAAGCAGTGCTAAAGCTCACATTCTAAGGTCACACATCAGCAAATTCACTTGGGACAAGTGGAGCAGCGTAATGGAACAACAGTGGAAAAAACTTCACACTTGTCCTAAGCAACTCTGTTCCTAAAAAGCAAGCACACAACACAGCAAAATTTGTCTACAGCAATCTCTGGCACTAACAGCCTTTCACCTACGCACCTTCCTTATCAGTTAGCCAGACAGTTTCAAAGACATCACAGTTATATTATAAGTAGATTAATAAGAGTCATATTATAAGTAGATTAATAAGAAAAAACAAGTTAAAAAAATCTTTGGTGCGACAGGCTCTCGAGCAAGGCAACATTTCAAAAGCCTTCTGGATAAAGACTTACGATGAGATAGACACACAAACACATGCTGAATGAATTTAAGTCAGAAGAACATGCTCACCAGAATTCAACAAAGAAAAATCCTGAGAGAAGAAAAAAGAAAAAGCATATATTTGAATGTTTTCGCTCCTGCCCACAAAGTACTGGTTTTTAATAGTACTGTTTTTTTGCATGCACACAAAAATTATTTGCAGTAAATTTAGTGCTGATGAAAGATGCCAGATTGATAGCCCTAGGGACTGAGATTCTCTGTACACACAGACAAAGTACAGAGTGAGAAAACTTGTAACCCTGCCAAAATGCCTTATAATACACAGCTTACGCAACCATCTTCACACTACAAAACCCTTCACCTCTCCACTGAAAATGTCAAAAATACTGCTTAGTGTTCATTAGAAGGAAAATATGGACACTGTTGTTAGCGTCAAAAGGGACAGAATTCAAGGCATCAGATAATTTTAAAAATGTTTACTTTTGTTCTGAATGGTTCTTTTGTCAGCTATGAACTTTGCTGCAGTGTTTGTAAAGCTGCAAAGTCAATCTACACCTGGTATGAAAAAGCTTTTCTATTAAACAGCATAGTATTACATAAGAAAAACAGCAAAGGAGTGGTTTAACTTTTTTATTCAAATAAACTTATTCTAGCATACATTACCTCACACCTAATGCTCAGAAACTATCTCAAAGGAGAACTGACTTGATAGTTTCACTTAATAGGTACCTAGACAGTCACTCTCCAGTGATCTGCACAATTGATCTAACGGAGTTTTAATGGACAGTAACTCCCTATTAATCAGGTTAGCACTAGGCTGGAATCTACATTGTCATATGGTGCAGGCGAGCATCCAAGGAACCTTGGATTCTAATTTCCCTTGCTACTAATAGCTTGGCCAAACAGCAAATCTCCCCCCACTCCCTAGCCACTGTCCCCCATCCAAATGTCAAGCAATTTTTAATTGTCAACAGAGGACACGTAGGAAAGCAGTAAGTTAACGTTTATAGACCGCAACAGCTCTAAATACAAAATTGCTGACCTCCTTATAAAGGCAAAGACTTTCACATCATGAAAGGAAGATGGCCAACACAACCCACAGGCTGCAAACTCACTGGATCTCAAGCCAGATTGTGGCATAGGATTAAATGCTACTTCAGTTCTTGGGAGATTTCCTTTGTGCATATATGGGCTTGGAGAAGGGGACGGTGATGGCTAAAAAATATGACAAAAGAATGAGGCTAGTCTCTGATAGATTTAAAAAAAATAATTCTTCCTAGAGACTCTTTTCCTGAATGTGAAATGCTTAAAGCACTTTTGAAAAAATCTCTTACCGGTCCTGCTATTTTCCTTGGTCACCAACCAAAGCATTACAACAAAATTATTCAAGTCTGCTTAATAAAATAAATGAAAACAAGATTTCTGCAGCATCCTGCATCTCAGCAAAGCAGAGACATTTCTGTCACCTCAAGCATGTAGCAGATTATTTTCACATTACTGAAGCAAAGAGGCTTAATAGCTCTATTGTAAGAGTGTCTTTCATTTCTGTTGAAAGCTTTTTCTAAAAGTCACATTAGAGGTGGTATTTGGTAACATGTAAACCTTTCAAACTTAATCTGTATTCTGAGTCTTTAGAGGAGACTCTATGATAAGTACCCACTAGAAGGACATGGAAAAAATATCATCATGCAATTTTCCACTGAAATAATCATCAGCTTCTTTTTGTAGAAGAGAGAAATTCTGCCAAACTTGTACCTAAAATGACGCATGGGCATAAGAGTTTGAAAAACTGAGATCAAGATCCAGGTACTTCCGCAATTTTCACCCTTGCTTAGAAATGATTGCCAAGTGGTTACAACATGGCAAAATAATACTAAAAGACTAATGTTATAATATTAACTTGAAAAATAAGCTTTAAATATGGCCAAATAAAGGTAAATGCAAAAGGTATTTAGAACCATTGAAAATAAAATCAAATCTCTTGACTCTCCTTTTGACCCATGCAACTAATGAGCTCTTTTGGTTCAAGCATAGGCTGGAGTCCAATCGAACAGGTAACCCTTTTGATTCCCTCTGATTTATTTCAGGAAACAATAATTAGGAGGAAACAACTCCAGAGCACTTAACAATGCACATAAATTACAAAGACATAAGGCTTTATGAGGTAAGACTGTAAATTCAAATATTTGCATGTGGTGATAGCTGGATTAAACTAGAAAACATCCATATTCAACCATCATGTAAAAATAACTGTTCAAATGTTCCTGTGACACACTTCCATGTATTAAACAATTTTCTACATTGTAATTTCTAAATAAAAAAAAAAAACAAAACTTACCATTTTCCTATGATTTCATCAGTTTGTCAAAGATAATGACCAGGTCATAAAGAGGTAGTCCTTTATGCATGAAAGATTCAGCATATATTTAGCAGTTCTAGCAGGGGGGAAAAAAACCAAACCATGAGTTTAGCCCATAGAGACCTGTGGTTCAATCCAGGCAAGCACTAAGCTAAAATAAATAAAGTAATGAAGAACAGTGTATAATTTCTAGTGTATGAAGACTTGTCAGGCCATTTTGTCATTTGGTTTTTATTAGCAAACACTCCTTTGAATAATCTCAGTTGATCTGAACAGCCCATTCAAAGATGACCCTAGCACTCCTGAGTCATCCAACTGACAACAAAAACTTCCAGAATTCATTAACTAACTTTTCTGTGACCATAGCTGTCAATAAACTTTGAGAAGGAATGCTGAATTAGGACATTACTAGACACTTGCTCTAAGAAAATCAAGTTCTGCTTGATGTTCTAAAAGTCCTACAAATTACTGAATTATCAGACTAATTAGTAAGAGAGAGAAAAAGCTATTAAAACATAAAGACCAGTTTAAAAATGGATTGAGGTCTATCCCATAATCCAGCAGAACAATCTGTCTATTTCCCTTAAGGCACGGGGAAAACTATTACAGTACTCAGTGTAAAAAAGCTGAGTATTTAAAAGTAAATTGCAGAGTTGAAGGACTGCTGCATTTGCTAAGGAATTTTCTAAATTCAGCCCAGCCACTCCTCATGCCACCTGTAAGTCCCCCAAAAACAGAACAATAAAGCCATAATTTTTTATTGTTTTTGAACAATATACCCAACAAAACGACTTTGTTTAGTAACTAGAAAAGTGTTAATTTCTCACTTCACAAGCAGAGAAACAAGATACAAAAAAATAAGCAATTTGCAGAAAATCATACAGAAAGTCTACTTATCAACCATTAATGTGAAGACCAGGTGTACATTGTGATTGCCAGATCTCTCCTGCCTTCGGCACAAATGAGACAGGGAGCAAGGAAACGCTTTTGGAAGGATTCTCTCTCCCTTCCCCCATCACACTGCGGCCACTCACCTGCCACTGACAGGTTTTGGCATGAAGGATAAACTCCAGTTTGGCGGAGCTTGAAAACGTTTTGAAGATGATCTTAAAGTTATTTCTCGTTCAGGCATTGAGGACGTTGGCGAAAGGACAACGCCACTGCTACTGGAAACTACAGGCTTCGCCTAAACCGTAATTGCAACAAGGTACGGAGCAGAGAGAAGCCGGCAAGGACGGATGCCGGAGATCGGCCGGAGCAGAATCCCGCACCTGCTGAGAGCGGCAGGGCGATACAAGCAACCGAGTCCCGAAGTGACTATTTAGCTGCAGACGCGGAGATCAAAGACTCCCGTGAAACACCCAGGCAAACCTCAAACTAAATACGTAGCTCCTGGGACTTCACCGACACACGGAGCACACATCGCCCCACGGGCGCCGGGGAGAGCGCTGCCCGCCGGCCCGAGCCCCTCTCCCGAGCCGCCTCTCGCCCCAGCCCTGTCCGTGCTCCGCTTCGGGGGCACCGCGCCGGGGCCGAGAGCCGCGGCACCGCCTCCTGCCCACCCGGCCAGCCCGCCCGGCACCGGCTCCTTCCCGCCGCCCGCCCGGCGGCCCTAACCCGCCCCTGGAGCGCTCGGTGGCGGCCGACACAAGCAGAAGGCGGCAGCGGTGCGCGGCACCAGGGGAAACATCGCATCTTCCCCTCCTCCTCCCCCTGCGGATAAGCCGCTGTCAGCTCACCTCAGCTCCGCGGCGGCTCGGGCGGCCGGGACCCGCCAGCCGGCATAGCGTGGGGGCGCGGGGGCCGGTGCTGCCGCAGGCTGCCGGCGGTGCGGGGCGGGCACCATAGAGAGGGCGGGCGGCGGGCGGAGAGCCCTCCGCCGCGGAGCGGAAGCGCGCTGGAGAGGCCGGGCAGAGGAGGAAGTGACGCCCCGGTTGCCGCGCACCCGGAGCTGGAAGCGCGGCGCGGCCGGCGAGGCGATGCTTGCGGGCCGGGCGCCGCTGGGCGCCGCGGGCTGCGGCCTCTTCCTGGCAGCGGGGCGGCGGCCGCTGCGCTGCTGGCTGTCGCCGTGCTGGGTGACGGCGGGGCGGCAGTACCCGTCCCTGCGGGTAGCGGAGCCGGCGAAGGAGAAGCGGCTGGTGCGTAAGGAGCAGCGGAGCAGCCTCGTGGTCCGCCGCTTCATCGCCTGCCCGCAGCTGGCGCGCACCGTGCGGCGCTGCCTGCAGGGCGGAGCCGGCCCCCAGCCCCTCCTGCTCGAGTTCGCGCCCGGTGAGCTGCCCCAGGCTCCGGCGCACCCCGGTGACCTTGGGAGGGTCAGGGGGGGGCTGGGGCCGTGCCTCTGCCGGGATCTCGGGCGGGGGTGGCAGCTGCGTTGCGTTCCGGCGCCGCCCCGGCCGGAATCCCGGCTGGGGGATGCCCCGCGCCCCGGCACCTTCCCGGGACATCTGAGTGCGGGTCCCGGGCTGTGCCTGGGGGTCCCATTTATGCAGAGCCTGGGGGATAAGTGAGGTTGCAGTCTGGAAGCTTGAGTCATTCGTGTTCAAACTATGCTGTAGAGTGACCAGAGATAGCATTTTCTGTCAGGTAGTACTGTGGTTTTATCAGTAAAAGCACACCCAGGATTATGGGCTATGGCAGATCCCCTGCAGTTACCTAATGGTGTTTCTTTTTTTATATTTCTGCAGATTGTATTTTAAAGATAATATGGATAAGGTTCCACAGTATATTTCAGTTGGCAGAAGAAAAAGTAATAGAAATATTTGAGACATTATCTCCAGTGCTGCTCAGTATCTAATTGTAACACTGTGCTTACTGTAATACAGTGAGAAATCTTGGGCAGACTGCCTGTAAATCGTTTCTCCAACTCTTGTTTTGAAGTGTGTTTAACAAATGCACCTCTTGAAGGTGATGTGTCCCGAGTGTTGTGTTGGGAATCACTAAAGGTAATCACTTACAAACAAAAACACACTCCTAAATTTTTTTTCTTTATTTTCCTATTTCAGGTCCTGGGATTTTGACTCGATCTCTGCTTGATGCAGGTTT
The DNA here is from genome assembly GCA_003676055.1 of Chloebia gouldiae. Taxonomy (NCBI): domain Eukaryota; kingdom Metazoa; phylum Chordata; class Aves; order Passeriformes; family Passeridae; genus Chloebia; species Chloebia gouldiae. The sequence continues at coordinate 13,966 of QUSF01000238.1, read as the reverse complement.
TAGAGTGGTAGCTCTGGAAAGTAACTCAGATTTTCTTACAGACTTACAGGTATACTTTGATTCAGTTGCACATTTCTAAAACAAAATTAAAGGGAAAATGAGAAAGTAGCTTAAATTGTTGTGTAATTGTTGGATCAAAAAGGAATTAGGCAGTGGTTGTTACTTGCAACATCTGACATAATGCCTAATAACACTATATAGTTTGGCATTGTAGATCACAAATGCTGAAAGTTTTTTAATAAATTTGGCATTTTGTGTATGTAGGAATTCAAGTTCATACATAGTCTTTCTATACATAAATAAAATTTCATGCCTAAATTTGAAACTGATTGGAGTAATTATAGATGTTTATATTTAAGCAGGTGTTCTGTATGAAGCTGTAAAAAAAATCTGTAAAAATACTCTTAGTTATTCTGATTATGTCAATTTTATTTAATCTGTTTTCATACAACTGACACGTGTTGTCCTCTCTACTCACCTGGGCTTTGCATGGATTCAAAGCGGGTCAGACACAGAGCTGCAGAAGTTGCTCTAGAAGGTTTGCGTTACAGAGCTGGTTTGGAACCAATGACTCTCACCTGACTTAAAATGTGTATAAAAGGTATCCTCTCCACCGATATGAAGAATTCTAGTTTCAATTTGTTAAAAGAAGTGGTTTACTTAGTTTAGTATTTTGTGTGGTTTTTTAAAAACATGGCAGAACATCTTACAAATTTAAGAATGTGGTTTAAAGCTGAAGTTGAACAGCACAAAAAACGTCAAAATGTCCTGCACAGTGAAGGAGGCAGTTATTTTTATCAGCTGAAAGAAGCTATTCTTTTTATCATCTTTAAGAAGCAGCTCTGAGGTTTGACTCTTGTTGACTGGGTAACAATTTTAGGTAGTGCTTGAATGCGTTTTTTGTTTCGGTTGGGTGTTTTGCAAAGCTAGTTACTGTATGCTTCAGTCCCTAGAAAATAGCCTGGATGGGCAGTTAAAGGTGATTCATGGTGACTTCTTCAGACTGGATCCTTTGGCGAAGGGAGCTTTGAAACCACCTGCTGTGTCTTCTGACAAACTTTTTGAAACCATGGGTGTAGCAGCAGTTCCTTGGAAGGCAGGTATATGTTTATGATCGCGCACGTTGCAAACACGTTTCAAGGGTTCATAGGTAGTTTGGCAAAAACTTGGATTTGCTTGCAGTACATGTTCTATTTAATACTCATGCTGGATTGATAGATGCTGTTTTCTACATTTCAGCTTTGCTTAAGACTCATGATAGCCTCAGAACCACCCTTCTCCCCCCCGCCCCACCCCATGGCAATAATTTAAAGTCTAATGCAAACGGGGCATAGCTTTGACTAAGGCTTGAATTGTATTCATTCTTGAACTACATGAACTCACAGACTTTCTTCTCTTAGATTTTTGTAGGTAAGACATTATAATTAATGAGATTGTCTAATACATACTGCAAAATTTTAAATATACTTTTGCTATTGTGGGAAACAGATGTTCCTTTGAAAATTTTTGGAATCATACCGGAACAGTTGGAAAGAAACAGACTTTGGAGACTTCTCTTTGCCATGTATGAATGCAGTTCCATATACAGATACGGAAGAGTAGAACTCAACCTCTTCATAAGTGAAAAAGAGTATACGGTATGTGCAAGGCATTTTACAGGTAATGAAGGTGTAGTGCTTTACAGAACACAAACCCATTTATATTGTATACCTAATGTTTTTGCTAGGGATTTTTTTCCTACCAGAATTTTTAAGTATTGTCAATTTCCTACTTGTTTGCTTTATGTTGTGATAGCACCATTAAGAAACAATCTGTTGTCATTTAACTGCAGATCTTAAAAATGTGAAGACTGGTCCTTGAGAAGTATGTGCAGCAGCAGACTAGCTGCTTTCCATTGTAAATTGTGAGGTGATTGAATTCTGTGCCATGCTTTTACAAAACATTTATTGGCTAGTTGGAGGTAGTAGTTAATGAAGACTGAATTCAAAACACAAAAACACAAGTGAAGAGGATTCCGAGTCACTAAGTACCAATACAGTGAGATGCACTTGTCCTCTTGAGTTGTTCTGTATGCAGTACTGAAAATAATAGAGGCAATATATAATGATTTACATTCCTTTTTATTAATGCTCTGCACATTAACGTGCAGAGCCTTTTCTGGATTACATATTCCTAATTTATGCTGTCCCAAAGCTCTAGAACTGTATTTATACTTCAAGGATGACTTCTTTTTCTCTCGCCCCCACACCCCCACCATGAAACTGGGAGGTTTGTACAGTCATAAACCTTTAATTACTTGAAGTAGACAAGGACTTCCAGGTCTGCTTATACAACCAGTGTTGTGTCTTAACACCCCACTGAAAAAAAATTAAAACACCTTAAGTATATTCTTCTGCGAAATGACAGTTTGGACGCTACTGAAATACCCACATGTACAGTATGTTTTAATGGTCAGATGTTTTACTAAATACAGGGCAGCCTATTCATTTAAGGTAGTCCCTGTTTCTTTTTTTTTTGTTTTGTTGAATTAACTTTCCTCGTTATAATGTGAACTCTGTTACATAAGAGGTGTGTAGTAAAAGCTATTGGAACCTTCTTTAACTAGATATTGTTGACTCCTTTTTGTTGGTTGTTCTGGCTTTATATCATATGATGAGGCTATGTAAATCTATTACACAAAGTTAAATCTCCCTGCTACAATTTACTTCTTTCCTTGTCCTTTTTGAGAATAAATACAAGCTTTTCTTTTTTCCTTGCCCTAAGAGTTGTTTGATTTGTAACATTGATCAGGATGATGACTATGCAAGTTGCTTAATGTTCAGTGTGAACACCTGATGTTTTCCTTAATCTCATTTGTGTGTCTTCTTGGGAATATTATCTTACCAGTGCACTCTGATAACTTTGCTAAAGCTATGGTTTTTATATGAAATCTGATCCTTATTTCTCTTCTGTGTGAAACTTCTCTGCCTTAAAGGGGACCAGAAAGTATATGCTGAAGAGTCATACATAGTTCAGTTATCCAAATAACTGCTGTGAAGAATTACTTCAAATATTGGATCTTCTAGCCCTGTCTTCTGACAAGATAAATTAAAATAGCACAAAGCACATGTTAGAGGCCTAATGTAACTTTACCTTGGAATTTTAGACTTAACTGAATTTCTTACTGTTTTGTATAAAGACACAGTCTTGGTTTTTGCAACAAAAATGCTTGCTCTTTGCCATTTTTTAGGTATTAACAGCAAAGCCTGGGAAGTCAAAGATTTATCAAGCACTTACTGTACTTGCACAACTAGGGTATGAAATTGAACTACTGCATAAGGTAAGAGTTTTGTACCAACTGATATGGCCTAAAGTTACAGACATGCATTTAGAAAAGGATTTATAGTGGTTTACCATTGCAATCTAACTGAAGCTAATTTGATGTTTAAATCAGTTGGAGAACTGTTGGAAAACTTTTGTAAAAAGCTAAAATAGTCATGTTTTGTGTATAACTCTTTCAATTAAGCGACATTGATATTCAGTATGATGTCAGTGTTTTCACTGCAAGCCGTTGCACTCAAAAACATTTATTCTCAGATTCTGGTAGATAAAAAAAAGATGTTTACACACCAGATAAACCTTTTTCATTTTGCTAATGTTTGTGTGAAACTAGAAGTCTGCTTTTCCAATTTGTCATAGTCTGCTCTTTGTTATATCCTCTGAATTTTGCCAACATGTATGCTTTTGACTTCCTAAGCTGTGTTCAGTAGAAATATTTTTTGAGTCTTGGTGCTTTAAGGTTGCAAGCGTACCTGCTTCTCCTATTAGTCAGTACCTTCTTACCTTGTGAAACGTGCTATGGTTTAGTTTTAAAAGTTTTTTTTATGTTGTTCCCCCAGTTCCTCGTGAGCATATGGCCATCAGCTTTCAGTTAGTTTATGCTTTTGAGATTTATCTTTGTGCTCTGTTTTTCTAGGAAGCTACTGTCAAAGTTTAAATGTTTTGCTAATCTAAAATAAGGTTTCACTGTCCATTAATTTCCAAATACCTTATACTACAAGATATACATTAAGGTAAATATTAAGAAGTTGAAGATTAGTACTTTTTGAAGGAGGCCACCTGACTAACAGGGATAAAGTAGAAGTGGAGGCATGTGATGTCTCTTTGCCTCAGTCTTTAATAATACTGGTAAGCCGTGGGCTGCTTGGCCCCCTGAGCCAGAGGACCATGAGTGTGGGAACTGTGACTTTACATTTATGGAGACTGAAACTGTAAGGGACCAGCTGTATCAGCTGAATGTTCAGGGGTCCTTGGGTCTGATGGAATTCATCCCAGAGTACTGAGGAGCTGGTGAAGTTATGGCAGGACCTCACTTGATCAGGTACCAAAGGTCTTGGGAGGACCCTGCTGAGTGAAGCAGGCCGGTGTTATTCCACATGCCCCTACAGAGAAGAATGTGAGGGAAGACCCAGTGATCTGGAGACTTGTTGGTCTAACCTCAGTACCTGCAACCATTATGGAGTACCAGAGTCTACTGGGTACTACTGAAAGGCATTTGAAGAACAATGCACTCATCAGGCACAGTTAACATGGGTTCACAAAGAAAGTCTTGTTTAACCCATTTGACACCCTCCTGTGATAAGGTCACCTGCCTGGTGGATGAAGGGAAAAGGTGGATGCATTTTTTCTGGATTCTAGAGAGGCTTTTGATACTGCCCCTCACAGCATCTTTCTGGAAAAGCTGTCTAGCTGTGGGATGAGCAGGTTCAGGATGTGCTGGTTGAAGAACTGGCTGAAGGGCAGAGCTCAGAGGACTGTACTGATTTGGGCTATACCTGACTGGTGGTGAGTCAGGAGGCTGTGCCCTGGCAGCCAGGAGGGCAAACTACACCCTGAGGTGCTTCAAACAGCATCATCAGCTTGTCAAGAAAGGTGATTGTCCACTGAATTCAGTGTTGGTGCCACCTCACTTTAAACACTTGGGCAGTTCTGGGCTCCACAGTTTTAGAAGGATGTGAAGGTCCTTGAATGCATCCAGAGGACAGCAACAAATGAAAGAACCAGAAGGCCATGAGGAGCAGCTGAGGGCGTTGGGCTTGTCTTGTTTGGAGCAAAGGAGGCTGAGGGGTGACCTCACTGCCCTCTTCAGTTCCTGGGGAGGGGGAGAGGGAAGTTCTGAGGTCTTGTCCCTTGTATCCACTGATAGAATACATGGAAATGGTTCAGAGCTGTGCCAGGGAAGGTTTAGACTGGACATTAGCAAGTTTTTCTTTATGGAGAGGGTGTTCGAACACTGTAACAGGCTTCCTAGAGAGGTGGTCAATGCCCCAAGCCTGTCAGCATTTAAGAGAGCATTTGGACAATGCCCTTTATAACATGCTTTAGCTTGGCCAGCCTTGAATTGCTCAGACAGTTGGACTAAATGATCACTGCATGTACCTTCCAACTGAAATAATCTATTCTATTCTAACAAAACACTTCAATTCCATGATACACAATACATTTGCTTCCTCCCATAGGAACCTTGGTCTTCATTTGCAACTAATTTGAAAAATGGGGGATTGGCGATACCAAAAGCTGGGGTAAGATTGTTGTATATGCTTTTCTTCTGAAGATGCAGCTAAACTGCTTTTAATTAAAGGCTAAAGGAACTTTATAGCAGCATTTACAGATGTATTTTTAAGAACTTTTCTAATTAATATTTAAGGCAGGATAGAGATTCATCAAAAATGAAGAATTGCTATTATCTTAGAAACTGAAATAAACTAATATCTTTATTGTTTGTGATGGAAAAAATATAGTGAGTAAACAGCATAAAGGAATATGAATAGGTAAAGTATTTTTCAGAGAAAGTTACTGATGGTCACATCTACCTGCTTGAACAAAACAAGTGTTACTACAGTTAATAACACAATCAGTATGCTACTGATTTTGATTAAACTAATTATTCACATGTCTATTATAGATTTCATGTGCAAGTTAATTGTGGAAAAGCAAGAGTCTCCATACTTAAATCTGAGAAGTGCAAAAATACCTTGTGTAAAGTTATTTACTTCTCTCCTTTGGAAAAGTAATGATGTTCCTTTGTATAATAAAGGAATATTCCTATTTAATTCTGATACTATAAAAGCACGTTTACTTAATATATTGAGTTTCACACTCCCCAGAAAACCGCTATAGTGCTATATTGAGTGTGGTTTGCAATATTTCTGTAACATGTAAGTGACTGGGTGTACTTTATATGCTTAGTTGTGTTGCTGAAAAGCCATGTGGAGCGGCCCATCAGGTGGGCTATGCAAGATGTACCAGAACAGCATCAGAAGTACAGCTGTCAGATCTAATATATCCATTGCTGCCAATACAGAAGTACATTTATTTCCTTTGAAGACTCCACTTTGTCCCAGTTTTATAAAATCCTCATGTTGCAATAGTGTCTTAGTGTTACACTCACATAATTCCATCTTTATATATAAAAGGCAGGTCTGATACCTTGCATAGTATAGGAATACAATCCATATAATATCTTGAAAACTCACATCAAGCCTATATTGTCCATTTCAACGAAGAAAGTCCAGACCTAAAATATAGAAACCCTAAATGATATTATCTTTTGTTTGTTTTCTATTTCCCTTTTTGTTTGAGGCACAGGCACATCTTCTGATGAAATCATCTTGTTAAGACTTTTAATAAGAAATGTTACTGGTGGCAAAGATAAAAATCTTAGCTTAAGATAGGCACTGTCTTAAAAAGTGATTTTTTTTAGTGACTTGCTCTGTTTTTCTTGCAGCGGCTGCCAAATGACCATATCTGTTTGGTACGACTGACTCCTCAGCAAAATCTATTTACAGGAGGCTTGAAGCCCTCAAATGCATCTACCTTTATTTTCATGGTGAAGCAGTCTTTTGCTAAACCTAAATCTAAACTTACTGATAGATTAAAGTAAGTAAGAAAGAATTACAATTTTATACTTCAGAAAAATATATGAAAATATTAAAATATGTTCCTGAAGCAGTATTTTTTTGCAGATAAAATACTGCCTTTAAACAAATGAATTAATTAGTTTTTAATTCATTATCAACATGTAGAATAGAAGATTTCATTTATGCAACCTACTATACAGTATTCTGGGGACTGTTCCGGTAAGGAAGGTTGCAAAATATTTAAAATATATATGTGCTGTAATTCATGTAGCTCTAGTGGAGCTTAGGTCATGTGTCTGCAAGAAGTTTTCACTTATTTTACATATACAATAATAAAGCCACCAAGAGGTTTGCAGTTACAGAAGCTAAAAGCTGAAAGAGATTCAGCTCACAACATCAAAGTCATGCTAATGAAAACAGCTGAAGGTTATAGAAGGTGGAATGGGGATGTCCTCAAATGGCTGTTATCTAATTTAAAAAATAGGCTTTAGACTTTACCAATTATGCAAGCTATTCACATTTCTTTATGATCAGTAGATTTCTGTTTCCCAGAAAAGGAAGGTACTGACTTCTTGCTGATGAAAATAATGCATATACTTCTAATTTGCTGATAGTAGGTTATGAAAGTTAATTTCCAGAAAGGGGAAAAAAATAAGCTACCTAATTTCAGTAACTGTCTTAGAAATACAAGTGCAAAGAACCTTAATGGATTTCTTTCTTAAAGCTTAGTGGTACACCTCATCTGCACTTGATCCTTCAGCTAGGAAGTTGAAGGCTTCTAATATGCATCTTCTGTGTATTTATGCACTCTTTTCCTATCTGGGAAATAGTTAATATATGTGCACATTTATAAAAGTATATCTTTCATAGCAAAGATGTAGATGTGAGGAGGGTGGATACATCTGTTTATGTATAGAAAAAAATACCTGGGAGGTGTAAGTCACTAGTTCATGCTGTACTGAGTCATCCTTGGATTTAATTTCTCCAGCACCGAAACACCCTCTTTAGGCTGTAATGCCTGCTCCTGACTTAAGAATTTAGGGTGGATGACGGAGAGAGAGCACCTAACCTGTAATGAGGATGTTTGGTATTGTCTGTGTGTGCTGGGGGCTTTATTTGCTATTGATGTGTTTTAATAGCAGAGGTTTCTTCCTGTTTGCAGTATGGATTGAAAGTAACTTGTGTTGCAGGAAGAGGTTAGCTTCTTCTAGAGGCTGTGAAAGAGTGAAGTGTAACTTCAGATAATGTTTCTTGCTTTTTAATTTTTCACAGAAATAAATGCTCCATTATGATTTTGTTTGTTTGTTTCAGTTCATGGAGCTTGGACAATAGTGACACATTACTGAAAGCACTAGAAATTCCCAAAAACGCTGCAATGTGTAACTTGTATCCAGAAGACTATAAGCGTCTTTTTGAGGCTTTGCAAAACTCCGATTTGTTTGCTGAGACCTTCTTCCATGATGAAGTCTTGGCAAGTACAAGGACCATGAACTCATAAATCTAAGCTTTTGGAAGATCACCTTTGCTTCTGGAAGATTACTTTGATAAAAAGTGATTTAAATAAAATTGGAGATACGGTTAGCTAGATGATTTCCTGTCCAAACAGGAAATATTTAGCAAATAACAAGAACTCTTCTACATAGGATAAAAGTAATGAATTCACAGTTACCTTTCACAATCCTATCTAGAATGGACAAGCTTTGCACACAATCCAATCTGGAATGGACAAGCTTTGCAACTTTTGCAGGAGCTTGTTAGATTGTGCTACTTTTGGATGTGCCACTTAAATGCAACTTTTTGTTACATTGTTGCTGTGTATTTACAATATTTGAAAAAAAATTACCAGACCAAATTATTATTTGTTTGGTTTTTATTTTAGTGCTTAATGATTTGAATGCCCTTTTGACAGATTCACAGAATACAAACACCAACTTCTCCAACAACTGTGTTTACAACAACTGAGCCTGCAACATTGTCTGCTTTTCTGAATTTGCAGCCTAAAGTCAAAAAATGCTAATAAATTAATAGTGGTATGTTAATAGAAGACAAGGTAATGACAGGGTGATAAAATATTAACTGAGTGTTGCTTAAAATAAAGATTGTGATATCCCTGAGGAAAAGTTGTAACAGTTATTTATTTTGAAAATAACAGGGACAATATGTACTAGTTTGTAATACAATACATAAGCACCTGCACATGTATAGGGATTATTTTGGGTCTGAAAGTCATCAGAATATTCAGTACTGTATAAATTGTTTCAAATAAGATGATTTTTTTTACTCTTTGCCAGTGTCTTTAATGTGTAATACATGTACCAAAAAATAACTCAAAACCATATGCTATTAAAATTCTGGTTTAAGTCATAGTACTCCTTCCATAAGGCAACTCGTTCCCAATTTCTCTGTTTTGCCATCTAACTGTTCTGCTGTTGTTCAACAATGCTGAAATGTTGTACTGTTTCTGTGTTATATATTGTACCCTCTGGAAAGAGCTGTGGCAAAAAATACCCTTCTTTGGCAAAGCACTAGTTTTTAAAATGCCATTTTGGTGAAGGCTGAGCCATTTTCAGGCTGTGGATAACAGTAGTTCCCCAAACAATGCAAACAGAATTGAATTTCTTAACGTTAGTGCGAGGTATAGATGTGATAAGCATTAATCTCTGTCTTCCTCCTGCAGTTCTGGCTGCAGATGACAAATTGACTTTGAGTAGCCTCAGTTCACTCTGCTAGCTAAAAAGCTGAGCTTTTGTAATACTACAGTGAAACTCCTGGAAAGACTGAGGCTTAATTTGCAGTCTGTCTCAGAGCCTTGCTGACGTTCTTGTGCAGGTTGTCAAGATTTGAGGCTTCTTTTCTGCTTACATCTTTGACTGTTTCAGAGGTAGTCACTGTTAATTGTCAATGAATGGCAACTTTGCATTAACAGAAGCAATTCCACCTTTTTCAGTCGCATTAAATGGTAACTGTCTTATCTACTGATCTCCAAGACTGCTGTGTCTATTGGGCTGATTCCCCCTCCCCACCTTGAATCAAAGCACCTTGCTCTTGTTGCAGCAAGATGTCTTATACCTCCAGAATACCAGAAGTATTCTATACATGAAATGTAACACCACCACTCCCTAAATAAACTTCTTCAGCTATGTGCTGATAAGATTTCAAACATGAACTGAAAAAAAGAAATTTGTTTTATTTTGATGCTGTTGCAAAGCAGCACTTAATGATCCAATGCAGAGACTAACAGCAGGAGTCTGTAAGTGGAAGGAATATTTTGTAACTGGGGACTTGAAATGAGATTTAATGCTCAACAGAAATGCACCATTAAGGCTAAGTGTGAGCAATGTTTAGCCGTGATCACAAATGTGAAATTGAGAGAGAAATGCCATTATAAAAACGATTTTAGTATTCATGAAAAAGATTGAAAATGTGAAAAAGACTATTGCATATGAATAAATACAAAGGGAGTGAAAATTAAGTAGGTCTATATATTTGATTAATTGGTGCTATCTACTCGTAATTCCTACTGTTGTAAGATTTTAGCTTTCGTAGGATAATGTTGAACTTTCACTTCACTTTCAAATTTTTAATTGTATCTAAAGGCTTGTCATACATTTCTGTTACATTTTTAACCAATGCTGTACTATTTGTATTCCTTTCCTTTGCATAACTACCTTTTTTTTTCTCAAGACTGATTTAATACATGAACCTCTGAAACATGAACCACATGTGACACACTATCTAGTACAACACTTTTAAGTATTGCTCTCAGTCTTCCAATTTTTTTGGGGAGCTGCCCAAAAATGGTGTTTGGCATTCCATATTAAAGCACCAGTATATCATAGCTGATACATTGACTGTAATTTTGGAGATGCTAAGTCTTTTCTAGTGGCCCTCATCACTTATGCCATCTGTCTGGGAAAGAAAATTATGACTGTGCTAGCAATTGCCTAAGCTCTTCCTACTTCCTATATTTAAATCATAACAAACACAAATAGAGACAGAAACAAACTTGGTCCAATTAATGAGAAATTTTGCCACTTGGAATTAGGTCAGTTAAGTTGAACTCTAGTCAGTTCACTTTTAATCTAGAAGAAGGGTTTCTGACCTTGCAGTAATTAACCCAGTAGATGCTGTGGTAAGGGGCTGTTAAGGTGGAATGTGTCTGTACTGGCTGTAAACCTGTTCAGCATTGGACATTTTAATAATTAGAACTCTGCCTTGCAGGCTAATGATAATGTTGATGGAAATACCAGCATAAAACTTGAGAAACAGATTGTGTGGTATAGTTTAGGATGTGCAAATGTGATAGGAAGAAACTGAGGCTTCCTGAGAAGCATGTTGAATTAATTGTTTTTTCAGACTGAACACTATCTGTGGGGCTGCAGATTGAAAATTCTGACTTGAGTTTTGTATGACATTAATTAGCAAAGCCATACCTTTCTTCTGTAAATGTTGAGAAAAAGGAAATAACAAGTTACTTTTCCGGACAGGGTAAGTCAGTAGGAGATGTTTATTCGTTCACATTATATCCTTGTCTAACAGCTATTGCATCCTTCCTTGTGTGGGCTGTCTTAATTTGTCATTGCTTAAAATAAGCACACTGACTGTCCCCAGCAGATAGAACGCAACATGCAGCAAGCACAGGAAGCCCTAGGGAAATAAGGAGTAGTTAGGATACACCAAATGAAACAGTCAATTACTCATAATGTGTTTAAGCACTCATGTGGTTGATCCTATTGATACAACCCCAAATAAACAAACAGCTCAGAACTTCCTGAGCTTGCTTCTGTCATTTGAAGGAAATTGATGTGTTTGGGGCAGGGAAGATACAATGGTTTGATAAATTTCCCAGTTAAAAAAAATCAACAGATAAAATCTATGTGAAATTTATGAATTTGTGCTTAAAATGCTTCTGCAGTGATTTTTAATTTAACATTCTAGAATCAATTTTTCACCAGCACACCAACACTGAAAGTGAAGAGAACTCTTCAAGAGATCCATGTTCATAAAAGATTTATCTGTACTCACAAGCTTTCAGCTAATTAATAGATAGCTATTCTATGCTGTTAGTGACACAGATTTTGTACAATCCAAAATTTAACATTTTGTGTTTTGAGCCATATTTTGCTCCCAGAAAAGAAAATCTATTTTGTGCTGTGTTATTTGGAATTGGTACTGCACATTTATGAGTAAGGAGCAGAATGTGAATGATTTCATTACTGCAGCTGTTTCTCTAAATTCATGTTGTAAAACATGCCATCCTGAGATAGAAGAGCTAAAGCTCCATGGCAGTGTCTCCTGGCAGTAAGGACATATGACTAATTCAGCACCATCAGCCACAATTAAGTGATATTTCCTTCAAAACTGCCCTCATTACACTCCTTGAACAGGTTCTTCTGTCCAGAATGTGTCATGCACTTCAAACAGCTGCTGAGAAGTCTGACCTGTTTAGGTCTGTGTATGACTTGGTCATATAAAAATACCATGCTGATAACAGGGATTAAATTCAACTAAATATATTCTTGGGCTAAATAAGCACTTACTAGGATATATATCCCTAGTATCATTATGCTTTAGAGGAAATTCAGACTGATGATTTCAGTGTTGGGCATTCCATTGATCACCATTGTTCAAAGACTGTTGAATGGCTCTCCTAGGCACATTTGTCATTAACCTGTAGATGTAGGTATGTAGAATCAGTTCTTCAGGCCCTTCATACAGATGTCCAAATATCCAACACTGCATTAAACTGTTCAATGCTGTGTTTGAAGGCTTATCTATACAGAAAATCTCCATTACTGCAATTATGTTTTCGTATCACTTGAAATGCAATGTCAACTAAAAGCTGTTTTCAAGTTTCTGCAGCTTGTTTCCTGTACAACTTATGCCAGACTGATGGAAGTCCTTTTCTTCAGGTATACATACTTCAAATCTTCCTAGAGTAGCTGGGCTCTTCAAGGATGTGATTTTCATTTTGTTTGTGTGTCAGTGTGACAAATCACTGGCATTCTCTCAGATGAGTTTTTGTAATTTGCAAGGCTTTTTTTGTATTACTGGACATATAAGTGAGAAAATCTGCCAAGAAGGAAAGAGAAAATAATGAAAATTAAATCTGGTATTATATATTTATATTCACTCTTCCCCGAGTTCGCTTTTTGCAGTTCATGGTTAGGCCTTTAGGTTTATGCTTTTTGTTTGACCATTCATTTCTTAAATTTATCTACTAATAGAGGCAGATGTTAACTTCTGTTATTACTGGGCTTGTTTTTGATACAGGTTTTGGGTGATGCCTGCTTAGAAACTAAAACATCATAGGGAAATGCAGAACATTTAATAGGTGAAGAAGTAAAGCATACAGGCCAAATACAGAGCTAATTCCCTAATATTTTAATAACTGCTAAGGTTAATTCTTGAGAAACTCACAGTGTCACTGTAATTTAACACATTTAAAAATTTGCTAGAAGAGCTAAAGATAAGCATAATAACATGCACAAAGACTTCACTAACAGCTAGATTGCTGTCAGTTCTTTTGGTAATGAATTACATCATTGTAGCATTGAGCAAATGCCAAAATACATTTTTCTGTGAGAATCCTCTGGCTTTAGGCACCTTGGTTCTTCCTAATAGCAGTGGTTAAGATACACATATTGCCATTCCTTATTACCTTGTTGAAACTTGTATGAAAACAATTGCAGACTGAAATAATAGTTACTGAGAACACAACTGAGGGTGTTTTAGCACTGTACAGGTGCTTCAGACCTGTTATGTCTATGTCTCAGTGTTCTTTGACAGCATGAATCAACGCTCCTTTCCAAAGCACAAGCCCTACCTCCCTCTATAGGCATGATAAGGAAAATCAGGTAAAGCCGATCTGCAGTTTAGCATGTTTAGCGTACATCATGAGTGTAATCTCATAAATGAATGAAAGTTATGCAGACCCATACAGAAAGCACTTATTTCATGAGCTTTGAGCACCAACATTTCAGATCAATACTTCTTACTTCTGCAAAGGTTTTGCTTTTTCCATTGTCATTTGTTTCAATGAATTTTGGCCTACCAGATCTTTTGAA